>CANUHP010000030.1:0-2500 GCA_948150685.1 Rhaphigaster nebulosa
CTTCGCGGCGCGCCCCACTCGCTCACGCGTGTGGGTCGACGCGCCGTGTTGTCCTCGTTGGCCGGCTCAATCCTACCGCGGTGCTCTTAAACGAGTGTCGAGGTAGGCCGACACTGTTTACTTTGAACAAATTAGAGTGCTTCAAGCAGGCTCTGAAAGCAGCCTGAATAGTGGTGCATGGAATAATGGAACAGGACCTTGGTTCTATTTTGTTGGTTTCCGGAATCCAAGGTAATGATCAATAAGGACAGGCGGGGGCATTCGTATTGCGACGTTAGAGGTGAAATTCTTGGATCGTCGCAAGACGCACTAGAGCGAAAGCATTTGCCAAGTATGTCTTAATTGATCAAGAACGAAAGTTAGAGGTTCGAAGGCGATCAGATACCGCCCTAGTTCTAACCATAAACGATGCCAGCCAGCGATCCGCCGATGTTCCTCCGATGACTCGGCGGGGAGCTTTCCCCGGGAAACCAAAGCTTTTGGGTTCCGGGGGAAGTATGGTTGCAAAGCTGAAACTTAAAGGAATTGACGGAAGGGCACCACCAGGAGTGGAGCCTGCGGCTTAATTTGACTCAACACGGGAAACCTCACCAGGCCCGGACATTGGAAGGATTGACAGATCGATAGCTCTTTCTCGATTCAGTGGGTAGTGGTGCATGGCCGTTCTTAGTTGGTGGACTGATTTGTCTGGTTAATTCCGATAACGAACGAGACTCTGACCTATTAACTAGGCGCTCCCGGTATAAATACCTACCGGCGACAATTATTCTTCTTAAGGGGACAGGCGGCTCTCAGCCGCACGAGATTGAGCAATAACAGGTCTGTGATGCCCTTAGATGTTCTGGGCCGCACGCGCGCTACACTGAAGGAATCAGCGTGTTCTCCCCTGTCCGAAAGGTCCGGGCAACCCGCTGAACCTCCTTCGTGCTAGGAATTGGGGCTTGCAATTGTTCCCCATGAACGAGGAATTCCCAGTAAGCGCGAGTCATAAGCTCGCGTTGATTACGTCCCTGCCCTTTGTACACACCGCCCGTCGCTACTACCGATTGAATGATTTAGTGAGGTCTTCGGACCGGCGGTAACCGGCACCGGCTCGTTCGGTATCGGTTTCGCTGGAAAGATGACCGAACTTGATCATTTAGAGGAAGTAAAAGTCGTAACAAGGTTTCCGTAGGTGAACCTGTGGAAGGATCATTAAAGATTTGCATGCTTGTGTCTCTTGCCTTCCGGCTCGATGGCATAACTTGTCAAATAAACTTTAAGCCTCACAAACTTAACTGCCGTCCGGGTCTCGGCCCGGCGGCGGCGGTAAGGGGCGGCAGCAGGTGCTCCTCCCGGGGCGGGCAAAGTGTCCGCTGGGCTCCCGGCTCTAAACACCCTCAGACTGCACTTTGGCGAGAGACCCCGTGGCCGACAGGCCTTTCGCCGAGCGAGCCTCATTCGAAGCTCATCACTCGGCGCCGCAAGGGGTCTCTTCGTCTCTCAGTCTGAGGTAGAGCTCGGAGGTGCCCGGCTTTCACTCCCGGGAGGCCCGGAGCTGCCGACCCCGGTCTCACAGGCCGGGGACCCCGCCAATCAATTCAACCATCTCCTCCATCCCCGTTCCCGATTCTACTCGGAGGACGCGAGGATGTTGCGAGATTCGGCGGCCTGGCAACACGCCCTGCCTGAGGCCGCTGATAATTTGCTGACAATGACGCACATAAATTTAAGAATAGCCACAGGCTATTCTTATATCATATACTACCCTGAGCGGTGGATCACTCGGCTCGTGGGTCGATGAAAGACGCAGCAAACTGCGCGTCGTCGTGTGAACTGCAGGACACATGAGCATCGACATTTCGAACGCACATTGCGGCCCTGGGCTAGAACCAAGGGCCACCCCTGTCTGAGGGTCGTCTTCAAAAGAGGCAGTAACGCTTGTCTCGACCACAGTTGACCCTCTCGGGCGTCGACCTCCTCCGGGATGTCCGCCCTGGGTCGGGATGGGGGCTCCCGGCGTGGGCGGCTTCTTGCCGCCCCCTCGCCGGGTCCCTTGAAAAATTCCGCCGGCGAAAGCCAGGCCGGACAGGACGTGCTCACTCTGCCGCGAGGCTCACCGCCCGCTCCTCCCCGCGCGCCACTCTCTTTCGAGGGATGGCGCGGCGGCGGTCGGATGCGAGAGCTGGCGCCCGCCACGGCTCCGGTGCCCGCTCCCTTCGGGGTTCGGGCCCCGCCCGCACGCTTAGTCGCCTCCTTTTTGAGTACGCTTGTAGCTCGTGAGAGACGGACAACCGCCCCGGTGTCCCGGTCGCACGTAGCCCGCCTTTGCGCTGACCCGTGAAGTGTGGACTCTTAGCGGCCGCGTGGCATTTTTCGGGACGGCTCCACTACAATGCGTCGGGGGAACGCTCTTAGTGCTGTGCGTGGTGTATGGGCCGGGCGGTTCGTCGGCCGCCTCCCTCTCGCCTGGGGGCTGGCAGCGGCAGACCTCTAGCGTGGCTCGAGACTGATATACGCC
>CANUHP010000031.1:0-2500 GCA_948150685.1 Rhaphigaster nebulosa
GTCGTGAGACAGGTTAGTTTTACCCTACTGATGGGGTGTCGTTGCTATAGTAATCCTGCTTAGTACGAGAGGAACCGCAGGTTCGGACAATTGGTACACGCACTCGGTTGACACGCCGCTGGTGCGACGCTACCATCCGAGGGATTAGGCCTGAACGCCTCTAAGACCGAATCCCGACTATACGCAACGATATAACGATGGGTCCCGTGAGTCGAGAGGCTCAACGCAATGTGACTCTATTAGGTGGCCGGACTAGTGCCGGTCATCGCCCGAGCCCTGTGGCGGGGTAGCAACTTGCGCTCGCGCTCGCCCGGTATACTCCGGACAGGCGCGACTTGCCGCCCCGCGTAACATGGTTCAGCCCCCTTCACGGGGGGAGTTCGATGTCGGGACCTTGAATCGTCTGTAGACGACTTCTGACTCGGGCAGGGTGCTGTACTCGGGAGAGCAGTTGCCACGCTGCGATCTGTTGAGACTCGGCCCTTGCCCAGGGGAATTCGCCTCGGGTTAACCGGGAGGCGTAAGTCCCCGCCGATACATAACTAGGCGCCTATGTGGCGCCCCTGAACACCCCTCCTAACCAACTTGATCACTTGGTGAGGAGTGGGCCGTAAGGGGCGTTTCGTGCGGGGTAGCTCCCTGAGGCGCCTAGCATATGAGGAGGTGCAGACCGTCCGCTCTTATACAGCTGGCGCAGTCGGCCTTGCATGGTTTTATTGCACTTCGCCCCGTACATATGTGGGGGAAGGTATGCATATGAAACTTTTTTTTTTTTCTAAGTCCGAAAGGGGGGTGCGCACGCACCGCTCCTCATTTTCAGGAGGCAACTCTGTGAACTCTTGCAGCCGAAAGGGGGTGCGCACGCACCGCTCCTCATTTTCAGGAGGCAACTCTGAACTTTAGTGGACGAGAGGGGGTGCGCACGCACCGCTCTTCCTTCCCGACGGAATCTAACTCTTCCCCATAGTAAGGCGTCGGCGGGGGGTGCGCACGCACCGACAGGGGGGGTGCGCAGGCACCGCTTTGCCTTTTCGGCGCGTTCAATTCGGCGGGGGGGGGGGGGGGGGGTGCGCACGCACCGCTCTTCCTCAGCAGCGGCAGCAACAAGGGGGTGCGAGGATGCTCTCTCTAAACGCCCGCGCTTGCCGACGACCCTGCTGCCACAACAGGACTTCACCTTCATGGCAGCGGTGGACCCTCTTAGGCAAAATCACCGACGCATGAGCACCCCTGCCCTTCCAAGCGAAGCCACTGAGAGGAGGGTATGTTAGCCGCATAGGTAGGAGCCCGTGAAAGGCCCCGCAGCTGTGCTGTCCTATATAGTGGAATCTTCACATTTATTCAGGTGACGTTCTCCCGTGCGGTGCGAGCGCACCCCCTCCCCCCTCCCCCTCCCCCTATCTCCGAACATGGAGGCGGTATGTTTCATACATGGTGTATTTTATAAGAAATATTATAATATATCTCTGTATAGTATAGATACAGCGTTGTCAACGCGATGAAATTGAACCAAGGGCGGCTAAACGGCGTTTGTAGGATTGTGCCTAAGGCGCCCGTTGGCCTTGGTGTTCTGGGGGGTAGCAAGGCCCAATCCACATTCTCTTCCGTGTTCATATGGCTCGGGGAGCCTGGGTTGTCTCCTTAAGGTGAGCGTGCGAGCTCCTGTGGGAGAGGTGCCACCGCCAACAAGAAGAGCGGTGAGGGAGGAGTTTGACGAATCGGCTGATTGACCCGACTAAAGGGGGTCTGGGAGGCAAGGGAGTCGGCCTGTGGGCATACGGCAAGGCCGAGCACCACATCGGCTCTGAATATGTCCGGTTCCTTCAGTTGTACAGCGGCGCATTTCGCATTCCGACGAGGTGAGATGCCAACTGTAGCACGCACCGCTCTGCCTCCGGAAGAAAGCTCGTATAACTCAACATATCTAGAAGCCGGTGTGGGCTTTATATTTATTAATTTTCTTGTTTTGTTAATCCTCCCCAATCCCGGCCCGCCTTTCGAAAATCGCGTGTATAATAAGCATTCGACAAATGCTCTAATAATGTTTTAGTTTAAACGCTCGAATGATGTTGTACTTTAATGATAATAAAGCATTAATTTATTATCGTATTATTATGTAAGGTATTATATATATAAAAGCGGGTGTTATTTTGTTTCCATGTCCCCACGATTTATGCGAGGGTGCGCACGCACCGATCTGCCTACAAATTATTTTTCACAGCTTATTTGGGGAGGCCGTATGATGTATGAATGAAGTATGCGATACGTTGAGATGTATTATGCTCCCGTACATATGCGTGTTTCTTTTGGGTGCTGTAAGGCAACGAGTGGTCGCGTATTCTTTAGTTTCGTACCTCTCACTTTTCTACGCATGCACCGCTATCTCAATATTATGCAGTCATATAATACAATATTTCGTTTGAGAGAGTGAGGGGTGCGCAGGCACCGCTCTTTAGTCGGAAAGGCACTTGTAAGTTAACCTATTTAGAAGCGGGCGTGG
>CANUHP010000031.1:12500-15000 GCA_948150685.1 Rhaphigaster nebulosa
TGGGAGGCGGTATGTTTCATACATGGTGTATTTTATAAGAAATATTATAATATATCTCTGTATAGTATAGATACAGCGTTGTCAACGCGATGAAATTGAACCAAGGGCGGCTAAACGGCGTTTGTAGGATTGTGCCTAAGGCGCCCGTTGGCCTTGGTGTTCTGGGGGGTAGCAAGGCCCAATCCACATTCTCTTCCGTGTTCATATGGCTCGGGGAGCCTGGGTTGTCTCCTTAAGGTGAGCGTGCGAGCTCCTGTGGGAGAGGTGCCACCGCCAACAAGAAGAGCGGTGAGGGAGGAGTTTGACGAATCGGCTGATTGACCCGACTAAAGGGGGTCTGGGAGGCAAGGGAGTCGGCCTGTGGGCATACGGCAAGGCCGAGCACCACATCGGCTCTGAATATGTCCGGTTCCTTCAGTTGTACAGCGGCGCATTTCGCATTCCGACGAGGTGAGATGCCAACTGTAGCACGCACCGCTCTGCCTCCGGAAGAAAGCTCGTATAACTCAACATATCTAGAAGCCGGTGTGGGCTTTATATTTATTAATTTTCTTGTTTTGTTAATCCTCCCCAATCCCGGCCCGCCTTTCGAAAATCGCGTGTATAATAAGCATTCGACAAATGCTCTAATAATGTTTTAGTTTAAACGCTCGAATGATGTTGTACTTTAATGATAATAAAGCATTAATTTATTATCGTATTATTATGTAAGGTATTATATATATAAAAGCGGGTGTTATTTTGTTTCCATGTCCCCACGATTTATGCGAGGGTGCGCACGCACCGATCTGCCTACAAATTATTTTTCACAGCTTATTTGGGGAGGCCGTATGATGTATGAATGAAGTATGCGATACGTTGAGATGTATTATGCTCCCGTACATATGCGTGTTTCTTTTGGGTGCTGTAAGGCAACGAGTGGTCGCGTATTCTTTAGTTTCGTACCTCTCACTTTTCTACGCATGCACCGCTATCTCAATATTATGCAGTCATATAATACAATATTTCGTTTGAGAGAGTGAGGGGTGCGCAGGCACCGCTCTTTAGTCGGAAAGGCACTTGTAAGTTAACCTATTTAGAAGCGGGCGTGGGTTTTGTAATTATTAATTTTTTTTTTTATCACAAAGTCCGGCGAGGGGTGCGCACGCACCGCCCTGCCTTTCGAATAACACTTATTCATAACGAGGTGTTATATAAAAGCGCAAGGACCATCTGTAATTTTTTTAAAAATTTTATTTTATGTTTAAGCATTCCGTTTTTATTCCTAGCAAGTAATGCTAGGGGTGCGCACGCACCGCCCTGCCCTTCGAATACCACGTATATAAGAACTTCGACCAATGACGTTATAATGTTTTGATATAAAAGTTCGAATTATGCTGCACTATGATGACAACGAATAATTATTTTATTATCATATATGGTATTATATGTAAAGGCGGGCGTATTTTATTTTTTTTATGTTTTTATATATAAAGGCGCAGTCGGCCTTACATGGTTTTATTGCACTTCGCCCCGTACATATGTGCGGGAAGATAAGCATATAAAACTTTATTTTTTTTCTAAGTCCGAAAGGGGGGTGCGCACGCACCGCTCCTCATCTTCAGGAGGCAACTCTGAACTTTTGTAGACGAAAGGGGGTGCGCACGCACCGCTCTTATGACAGCTGTTTAAACGTATATAAGAAATTGGGGCAATGATGGTATAAAAGTTATAATTATGCTGTACTATGATGCCGAGGAATAATTATTTAATTATTATATATAAAGGCGGTCGCTTATTTTTTTTTTAGTATTTTTCCATTTGCCGACGAGGTATGGGAGGGGTGCGCACGCACCGCTATGCCTAAAATTTTTTCCCCCATAACTTATTTGGTGATGCTTTATTATATATTAATGAAGCTACATCGGCATATAATAAAATATATCGTATCAAGTATACGATATATGAAGCATAGGGGCCTTCCCCGGGACATTATCTGAGATGGGGTGGTGCGCACGCACCGCTTGGGAGAACGTCACCTGAATGCCGGTGAAGATTCCTATATGTACTACAGCTCGGCTGCGGGGTCTTTTAGGGGCCCCTATGCGGCCATCAGTCTCTCCGCTCGGCGGCTGGGATTGGAAGTCCGGATGCTCATTCGTCGGCGGTTTTACATCAAAGGGTCCACCGCTGCCCGGCAGGAGACTTCCTGTCGGCGCAGTAGGGGGTCTTTGTAATCCGCCGGCGCTTTTGATGTAGCACCCTTTCTCTTCCTCCTAGTAGTCGCTGCGGGGGTCACGTCATGAGTTACCCGAAACTTACAATGTTTCGCACGCCCTGGCGAATATAAACGATCGCGGGCGTTGGGCGTGTGCAGGTCATAGGCCGACACACGCTCCGCCCGACCTACATTTCGAGGGCATGCTTCAAGCAATTGGGGCTACTCCCGAGCCGACGGCCGGGCAGCAGTCCCCGAGGCAGTGCCCTACACCGCCCAGACCCGGGTGGAGATGTCTGTAAA
>CANUHP010000031.1:17500-25000 GCA_948150685.1 Rhaphigaster nebulosa
CAGGCCGGGGACCCCGCCAATCAATTCAACCATCTCCTCCATCCCCGTTCCCGATTCTACTCGGAGGACGCGAGGATGTTGCGAGATTCGGCGGCCTGGCAACACGCCCTGCCTGAGGCCGCTGATAATTTGCTGACAATGACGCACATAAATTTAAGAATAGCCACAGGCTATTCTTATATCATATACTACCCTGAGCGGTGGATCACTCGGCTCGTGGGTCGATGAAAGACGCAGCAAACTGCGCGTCGTCGTGTGAACTGCAGGACACATGAGCATCGACATTTCGAACGCACATTGCGGCCCTGGGCTAGAACCAAGGGCCACCCCTGTCTGAGGGTCGTCTTCAAAAGAGGCAGTAACACTTGTCTCGACCACAGTTGACCCTCTCGGGCGTCGACCTCCTCCGGGATGTCCGCCCTGGGTCGGGATGGGGGCTCCCGGCGTGGGCGGCTTCTTGCCGCCCCCTCGCCGGGTCCCTTGAAAAATTCCGCCGGCGAAAGCCAGGCCGGACAGGACGTGCTCACTCTGCCGCGAGGCTCACCGCCCGCTCCTCCCCGCGCGCCACTCTCTTTCGAGGGATGGCGCGGCGGCGGTCGGATGCGAGAGCTGGCGCCCGCCACGGCTCCGGTGCCCGCTCCCTTCGGGGTTCGGGCCCCGCCCGCACGCTTAGTCGCCTCCTTTTTGAGTACGCTTGTAGCTCGTGAGAGACGGACAACCGCCCCGGTGTCCCGGTCGCACGTAGCCCGCCTTTGCGCTGACCCGTGAAGTGTGGACTCTTAGCGGCCGCGTGGCATTTTTCGGGACGGCTCCACTACAATGCGTCGGGGGAACGCTCTTAGTGCTGTGCGTGGTGTATGGGCCGGGCGGTTCGTCGGCCGCCTCCCTCTCGCCTGGGGGCTGGCAGCGGCAGACCTCTAGCGTGGCTCGAGACTGATATACGCCTGTCTGGCCGAGTCGGACTCTTACCCCCTCTTTGTTGCTGGGGCGTAAAAGCATGTTGTCGTCGACCTCAGATCAGGTGGGACTCCCCGCCGAATTTAAGCATATTAGTAAGCGGAGGAAAAGAAACTAACAAGGATTCCCCTAGTAGCTGCGAGCGAACAGGGACGAGCCCAGCACTGAATCCCAAAGGCCTCGCCTTTAGGGAAATGTAGTGTTTAGGAGTGCCCGTTTAACCCGGGGTCCGTGCACCGCGTTCAAGTCCATCTTGAACGGGGCCACGGTCCGAAGAGGGTGCCAGGCCCGTAGATGACCGGTGCCGGCCCCGGGTGGGTCCCTCCTTAGAGTCGGGCTGCTTGAGAGTGCAGCCCTAAGCGGGTGTTAAACTCCATCTAAGGCTAAATACAACCACGAGACCGATAGAGAACAAGTACCGTGAGGGAAAGTTGAAAAGAACTTTGAAGAGAGAGTTCAAGAGTACGTGAAACCGCTCAGGGGTAAACGGAAAAGACCCGAAGCCCCGAAACGGGAGATTCACGTCTTCTCGCCGGGTTCGCACCCCGACAGGGGGGATGGCCTTTCGCCCCGTCCGGCTCGTCCGTGGCGGTGGGTGGGCCGCCCCCCACGGTGTCGCGTTCCCGCGGGGGACCGCACTTCTCCCTTAGTAGGACGTCGCGACCCGCTCTGCGGCGGTCTAAGGTCCGGGAGATTGTCTGGCTCGGGGCCTCCACTTCTGTGGCGGTCACGTGACAGCTCCCCGGCACCGCGGCCGTCGTTCCGGGCGGTATCGAAAGACTACGGCGCTGGGCCGCTCCACTAGCGAGCGCCGCCGTCTCCCCGCAAGACCGGGCGTTTACCAGGGGGTGCCTTAACGGACACGCCCGGCTAGGCGCTCGGGCCCCTGGTGGGTGAGCACTCCGGCACGGCCCAGTCCGCCAGTCGGCGGCGCTTCAGATTCGGGAACTTATCCGACCCGTCTTGAAACACGGACCAAGGAGTCTAGCGTGTGCGCGAGTCATTGGGTGTAAAACCTAAAGGCGCAATGAAAGTGTCAGGGGTGCCTCCTTTAGGAGCGCATCCCGTTGGGAGGATGGGCCCCCGTACGATCACTCGTCGGAGCCCCGCACTCCCGGGGCGTCTCGTTCTCATCACGAGTGGAGACGCACCAGGAGCGCACACGCTGGTACCCGAAAGATGGTGAACTATGCCTGGCCAGGACGAAGCCAGGGGAAACCCTGGTGGAGGTCCGAAGCGATTCTGACGTGCAAATCGATCGTCTGAGCTGGGTATAGGGGCGAAAGACCAATCGAACCATCTAGTAGCTGGTTCCCTCTGAAGTTTCCCTCAGGATAGCTGGCTCTCGGGAAGAGACGAGTCTCATCCGGTAGAGCGAATGATTAGAGGTGATGGGGTCGAAACGACTTCAACCTATTCTCAAACTCCCAATAGATGAGAGCCCCGGCTTGCTTAAAAGTGAAGCCGCGGGACTCGGATCAGAGATGCCAAGTGGGCCAATTTTGGTAAGCAGAACTGGCGCTGTGGGATGAACCAAACGCAGAGTTAAGGCGCCTGATTCGACGCTCACGTGAAACCATGAAAGGCGTTGGTTGCTTAAGACAGCAGGACGGTGGCCATGGAAGTCGGAATCCGCTAAGGAGTGTGTAACAACTCACCTGCCGAAGCAACTAGCCCTGAAAATGGATGGCGCTGTAGCGTCGTGCCTATACTCTGCCGTCAACGGCAAATCGGGCCGCCCCTCACGGGGAGTCGCCGTTAAGCCTTGACGAGTAAGAGGGTCGCGGCGGTGAGCGCGGAAGGGTCTGGGCGTGAGCCCGCCTGGAGCCGCCGCCGGTGCAGATCTTGGTGGTAGTAGCAAATACTCCAGCGAGGCCCTGGAGGACTGATGTGGAGAAGGGTTTCTTGTGAACAGCTGTTGCACAAGAGTCAGTCGATCCTAAGCCCTAGGAGAAATCCGAAGAGAATGGTTGCCGTTAATGTTACAATGACGCACTCGGCGTAGCGCGGGAATACCGGGGCCGCGTCCCACGCCACAGGCCGTATTCGGTCTGGGGGCGTGACGACGCGCCCGGCCCGCGTCTACGCCGTCGCGCTCTAGTGCAGGCACCGTTCGGGCGAAAGGGAATCCGGTTCCTATTCCGGAACCCGGCAGCGGAACCGCTCCAATTCGGGCCCTCACCAGAGGACTCGTCGGGGTGACCCGAAATGACCCGGAGAAGCCGTAGGGAGGTCCGGGGAGAGTTGTCTCTTCTCTATAAGCGTTCGAGTTCCCTGGAATCCTCTAGGAGGGAGATAGGGTTTGGAACGCGAAGAGCACCGCACTTACGGCGGTGTCCGGATCTTCCCCTCGGACCTTGAAAATCCGGGCGAGGGCCACGGGGAACACCGCGCCGGCTCGTACCCATATCCGCAGCAGGTCTCCAAGGTGAATAGCCTCTAGTCGATAGAATAATGTAGGTAAGGGAAGTCGGCAAACCCGATCTGTAACTTCGGGATAAGGATTGGCTCTGAGGATCGTGGCGCGCCGGGCTTGGTCGGGAAGTGGAGCGGTGCCAACGTGCCGGGCCTGGGCGAGGTGAAAGGCGTTTTACGCCTGGACCCTAGCTCGGTCCCGTGCCTTGGCCACCCACGGATCTTCCTTGCTGCGAGCCTCCGGCTGTCTAGTCACCGTGCTTCCGCGCGGCGGACGGGCCGGCAGGCTCTTCGGCCGCCATAGAACGATCAACTTAGAACTGGCACGGACCAGGGGAATCCGACTGTCTAATTAAAACAAAGCATTGCGATGGCCCCAAGGGGTGATGACGCAATGTGATTTCTGCCCAGTGCTCTGAATGTCAACGTGAAGAAATTCAAGCAAGCGCGGGTAAACGGCGGGAGTAACTATGACTCTCTTAAGGTAGCCTCTCTTAAGGTAGACTCTCTTAAGGTAGCGCTCAGTTGCTCCTGAGCTGTCGTCTAGTGAGGATCGGCTGTGCTTTATCTCTTATTTTTTTTGGTAATTTCTTGTTCTTTTTTAATTATTTTTTGTGAAGTGGGGTGGTTAGGTGTTCTCTTTAGTTGGTGGGTTTTTTTTTTAATTTTTGTTGGGTACTTTTCTGTTTTAGGCGTTTTTTCTGTTGAGGTAGTTTGCGTGTTTTTTTTTGGGCTAATTTTGTATTTTTGGTGTCGCGATCTGGTGTAGGGTGGTCTAAAAGGGGGGTGGGTAAAATTTGGTGTTTTTTGGAACGGGGGGTACAGAGTTATTGGGGTTTTTAGTTTAGGAGTGGGGACGGACTGTGAGGGATTTTGTTTTTTTTGCTGGGTCTGCGGTGTATTTTAATTGTTTTTCTTTTCTTTTATGATTGGTGCGGGTGTTAGGCTACCGGACTGACGGGTTTGCGCACGGGGAGTTGAGCCATTGGGGTGCTACTGTGCGATTTGTGTTCCCACGTGGCCCGTCCATTGTACGGTGACCTGGTTGCACCTTGGCTCCCGGTGGTTCTAGTGGGGTCCCTGCGCGGTTCGGTCCGTCCACCGTATTCTCGGCGGCCAATAGGCGTGAGGGGGAGGGTCCGGCTGCCATCTTGTGGGTCGGGTGGGAGTAGCGAAGATCCGCCCAGTTTCCAGCCCACGGGAACCGCCCTCAGTGGTTCCACGGATCGGCCATCTTTTCTTCGGTACGGGGATTATCTTTTTGATATCTCCGGTCCTGGTGGTCCGATTCGCGTGGGGTTTTTTTTAAAGGACAGAGGGCGTCGACTCGAGTCCTACCCGTCCACTTTTTTGGGTCCCGGCCCTGTCCCAAGGGGTCAAAGGTCGCCTCAAAGTCACCTTTGAGGTGGGCTTTTTGATTTGGTCCGTCTTTTTGCCCCTGTGATGGCCGAGAGGGGGGGTGCGCAGGCACCGGATGTGCTCTCGGACGAGGGGGGGCCCGAGGAGTGTGTCCCAAGGTTGGGGGTGGGGGAGGTGTCCCTGAGGGAGGAGCTGGTTGAATGGAATCTCAAGGAGTTTGAGGCATTTCCACCTAGCTCCTCGATTTTCGAGGAGTTTGAGCGGGCTCTCGAGGCGGATAGGGAGATCAGGGCCGCCTATGGCGGAACCAGAGTCTCTCAAACAGCGGCGAGGCTCCTTAAGCCCCACACGGATATCTTAATCGATTCCGTAAGGGTTTTCGCGACTGCCTTCCTGAAGTTAGAGAAGCGCTGTCTGAGACTGGAGGCCCTGGGAACCGGGTCCGCTGACGGGAGCCAGGATAGACTCGCAAAGGTAGAGGGGGAGATGTCTCAGCTCCGAGAGCAGATGGCGGAACTAGTAAAGACGGTCCGTGCCACTCCTCAGGTCCCGGTGGTTCCCAGTGTGGGGTTGAGGGGTCCGGCGTCATATGCGGCCGCAGCTGGGTCGACGCATACGTCCAAAGCCGGAGCCACCATTGCGGTGGTAAAGGTGAAGGAAGGGTCGGCCACTAAGACAGCTGATGAGATCCAAGCAGCATTGAAGGACGCCGTAAAACCCAGTGATAGCGGGTGGCGAGTCCAAAGGATGAGGAAAAGAGGGAATGATCGGGTCGAGCTAGAGATGCCGGACAAGGTCTCCCTTGAGAGGGTCCTAAAGGACAAAAGTCTAGAGAAGGTGGGATTGGTAGCCAGGCCGGTGGGGGGGAACAACCCCAAAATGATCCTATATGATGTTCCGGCATCATTCACTGATGCCGAAATCCTGGGGTGCATTAGGTCCCAGAACTTCCCTGGGGTTAAGGCAGTGGCTGGGGACGCGTTAAAGGTGTCCCACAGGACGGGGGCGAGGAGCAGGGCGGACGGAAAAACCAACCTGGTGCTGTCGGTCTCTCCAGATGTGTGGCGGCTGATGAAAGGTAGGGGGCGGCTTTTCGTCGACTGGTACTCGTGCCGAGTCGATGACTTTGTCGAGGTCAACCGGTGTTTCCGGTGTCATCGGTATGGTCATACGGCGAAGCGCGGGTGCAGGTTGGCGGAGGGCACTATCGTATGCTCCTATTGCACTGGCGAGGGCCATAAGAGGGAGGCGTGTCCGTCTCTAAAAGGAAAGAGGGGGCCTACCTGCGCGGCATGTAAGGCGGTCGGCAAACCCGATGAGCACGATGTGCTCTCGAGAGAATGTCCGGGATACCGCTTTGCGTACGACAGGTGGGTTTCCTTGACCAAGTATGAATAGGGACCCCCCGACGCATCAATGTGGCGAGTGTGGACGAGAGTTCACGACAGTGACGGGCCTGGGAGTCCACTTGAGGGCCTCCCATCCCGAAGCTTTTAATCGCGGCATTGATGTGGAGAGGGTTCACAAGAGATGGTCCTATGAGGAGTTGGCTGTCCTGGCTTCAGCCGAGCGGAAGGTGAGGGCTCGGGGCTATCAGGGCAGTATCAACAAAGCGCTGGCTGACCTCATGCCACCTCGGACGCCCGACTCGGTCAAGGGAGCAAGGGCCAAACTGTTGTATAGGGGAATTATGGGGAACGGAGAATTGGGAGCGCCCCAAGAGATTCCGGACGACCCTGGTGTTCAGATTAGGGGTGCAGGACGGGAGACTCTGGCGGCGGCGATTCGGGGGTTGGTGGGGGAGATTATGTCTCCCACGCTGCCTCCGGTTCTCCGCCGGTTGGTGTCTCTGGCCGAAGAGGCCCTGTCGGGTACTTCTGTTGGTGATCGTTTAGCCGATTTGATCTCTGATTGGTTGGCTGTGCGTGAGCCGCAGGAGGCCCGCGGGGCGGCCCCGAGGGATCGGCTCCCGATTAGGAATGGGGGGGACCGACGCCCGGAGAATCGCAGGGCACAATATGCGAGAATTCAGGAGTTGTGGAAAAAGGACAAGAGGGCGGCCGCTCAGAGCATACTAGGCTCTGGGGGAGGGCCGCCACTCCACACACCTGAAGCCCTACGCGATTACTGGGCCCCTATCATTGAGAATCCCTCCCGACCCTGGGATGGGGGTGAGGTTAGGGGATCCCGGGTTTCCCGGGAAGTTAATTTATGGACCCCAGTAACGAGGGACGAGGTTCTCCGGTTGTCTCCGGACCAGAAATCGGCACCCGGACTTGATAGAGTACTCCCTTCCGCTTGGAAGGGGGCTCCCTGGAGGATGAGGGCGCTGGTCTTCGACCTGATCATGTGGGAAGGTAGAATGCCTCCTGCGCTGCTCAGGGCGAGGATCACCATGATTCCAAAGGTGGAGAGGGTGAATGGTCCGGGGGACTATCGGCCGATCTCGGTATCCTCAGTGGTGGTGCGGCACTGGCACCGGATACTGGCTGTAAGAATGGAAAGGGTAGTTTCCCATGCTCCTGAGCAGAAGGGCTTTATCCGGGGATTCGATGGGGTGGCTCATAATGTGTTTATGCTGGATGCCATCTTGCGACAGGGATGGAAGAGGCGGAGGTCTCTCTGTCTCTCCATCTTAGATGTGAGGAAAGCGTTTGACAGTGTGAGTCACCGCGCGATCCAGGAGGTGCTCCATGCGAGAGGGATACAGGGGGAACTGCTGGACTATATAGCATCTATGTACGCCGGCTCTGCCTCCGTTATTGTTAG
>CANUHP010000032.1:0-21984 GCA_948150685.1 Rhaphigaster nebulosa
AATCTCTAGGAAATAAAACTGCAGAATACCTATTCTGTCTTCTATGAATATGATGTTTGTACAAACAATAATATTCGTTCATAGTATAGAGTAAAAAGAATGTCAAACTTTACGAATTAGGACTACGCAACTTTTCGGCTTTATTAATGAATTACTAATTTTGGATTCCTATTAGTCCTTCAATTTTAGTTTATATTACCAATGAGATAGTGTTTTAAGACATGCTTTAAACATGTTTTAAGACAATTCAGCTGCGTCCGCCTGCATCCCCTCTTCCCTTCTTCTCCCCACCTCATTGAAATTGTTTGTTATTTTAAGAGTTTCGACTGAACGTTCTTTCGAATTCATTAATGAATGACTAATTTTGGACTTTTATGTATCAGCTGTGTCCATTTGCGTCCCCCTCTTTGGCACAGTTGTGTTTTATTTTAAGAGTTACTAGAACACGTTTTTCGACTTTATTGATGAATAACTAATTCATTTGGGCTCCTTTGTACCCTGTAGTTTTAGTTTAATATTATCAATGAGATATTCTTAAGTGTTTTAAGACAATTCAGCTGCTTTCGCCTGCGTCCCGTCTTCCCCATTGACATTACTGGTTATTTTAAGAGTTTCGACTGAACGTTCTTTAGAATTTATTAATGAATAGCTAATTTTGGACTCCTATGTACCCATATATTTTAGTTTAATATTATCAATGAGATACTGTTGGTTGTACTGTCGACACTGTTGGTAAATTTCATAGTTTGGACTGAATGTTTTTTTCAAATTTATTAATGAATAACTAATTTTATACTTCTATATACCCTTTAATTTTAGTTTAATATTATCAATGTGATAGTGTTAAACATGTTTCAAGACAATTCAGCTGCGTTCACCAATAAATATATATAATATGTTTGTGTAAAATGATTTCTTTATTTATTAATGTTATAAATGATTTTTGATTTTTTAAATTTATTAATGTTATAAATGCTATATATATATATATATATATATATATATATATATATATATATATATATATATATCTACATACACATATGTGTGTGTTTATAGAATACCCGTTGGACCGAATCAATCAATATCTCCAAAGGAAATATATTTATGTTACAACCAAGAAACATTAGGTACACGTTAACCCGTACTATGACCTTTTTTAAAAACTTATATTTATTTTAAATTATATTTTAAATAATTATATTTGATTTTTTTATAGGAAATCAGAAACAGTTTCCCAAAAAACGTTCAGAACTTTAATTATAACTTAATTAACTTAACTTAAAAGTATCCAACAATAATTTGTTTGGGCTTGAATGTAAATTAGGAATGAATACATTTTTCGTTTTCTTAAGACCTCATATTATAATGAAAGATTATTCACACGAACAAGGGTCACCAATCGTACCATATCATCACATTCAATTCAGCATGACAAAACGTATAAAAATCGATTAAAAGTTGTTGCTTATCTCATACGGTTTGTCATTTACCTAATTTTGTCCCCAAAATGATGCTTTGGTCCCATCGCGTCGCACTTGATACTAAGGTGACTCCTAAGCACAAGCACGCACGGCAACCGTCATTTATTGACTGGGATTTGGATGTATTGGTGATTATAATCAATGTCAACTATCAATCATTATTCATGTTCTCTTCTCAAAACTATAAAATACCGCAACAAATATTTAAAAATGTATTGGCATCATACCATCGTAAATAACCGCTCACTTAAACGAGTAGGTCTTAAAACAATATTATTATTAACCTCAAAAGTCATAAAAATGTTACACGATGTCTGCTATCTCGTTCCGAGAGTCGTTACAGCTATATCTTAATTTACTCAGATGCTTCATTAACTAGCGAGGGCTCTAAAAAGCAATTATTCAAGCAGATTTTAATGAAATTAGTA
The DNA here is from genome assembly GCA_948150685.1 of Rhaphigaster nebulosa. NCBI lineage: Eukaryota > Metazoa > Arthropoda > Insecta > Hemiptera > Pentatomidae > Rhaphigaster > Rhaphigaster nebulosa. Next base: position 1,913 of record CANUHP010000032.1, read on the forward strand.
CCTAAGTATAGCTCTGTTTATATTAATTTTTAGTGTAATATCATTGTATACATAATATCAAGATAATTTAGAAAATAGTTATATTTATAGGAAAATTAATCAAAATTATCAAATATTCTATATGTAAGGTAACAATGCTGATAATGAGTTCGTCCATTTTTCCTAAAATTTACTGAGTTGCACGAGCTTAATTATAGTTCTTTTCTTATTTTCATTTAACTTTCGTTTTTCGCAAAGTGCATACAAGTTGCAAAAAGAACTTTCTAAAGCTCAGTATTGTCAACCTTAATAACCATATTGAGTATTTTTATTAGTTTTTCTTGCATATGATGTATAAATTAGGCTCAATTTTCAACTTGCTTGAACTCCACATAGGTAAATATTTCTGAGAATTAGTATTGAACTCTCTTAGCATAAATTAAATTGACTTAATAAAACATTTAATAAAATTAATATTTAATTTACAAATTATTCACAACTAATAGCAAAAAAATGAAAAAAAAACGCACCAAAATCAAAAATTATACAAATTAATGAAAATTTATGATACAAAGTCCATCTAAATAAGTAAAAAATTAAATTAATAAATTAAGTAAAAAATAAACAAATAAACATTAATGAAGGAAATTATGCATCCTTTTAAAAATTAAAGAAAGAATTTAAAGTGATTAATTTACAGATAGTCACAAAGAAAAAAACCTTTGAGCAGAGCCGTACGTATGGAGGAGAATCGGAGAAATACGATATATCTCCTCCTCCTCTCCCCACAATGTACAAAAAAAAATAATTTTCATACCCACCAACATAAGATTTGTATTTTGAATTTTCTTTAAAATAACTTAGTAATAAATTAAAAAATACTTATTAAATATTGATGTGCCCAAGGCAATTATTATACTGCTTATTAAGAAAATCTATAAAAAAAAAATAACAGCAATAATGGTAAGAGTTATGAACTTACAGATGGTCGGTATTTTAGTGCGAATAGGAAGAACCGTGGTGATGAGCAGAGAAACTGCCACTGTGTTATATAAATAATTGAATCTCTTCATTCAGCGAAGTAAAGATGAATGCATTATCTTGTATTATATATAACAGCTTTATCTTATTGTTTACTGGTAGCTGCCGAATACAGAGAGAGCATTTACGTCTTTTTACATTACTACTTTTGACTCATTATCTTAAACTGCAGTAGTAATAACAAAAGTATCGCTTCCTTTTTTTGTTAAGCAAATATAATTGGTACTTAGATTGAAGGCAATGAGGAAATTAAATTAATTATTTTTTTATAAACGAAAAAACAATTCTTTAAAAATATTTAATGTATTAAATTTTCAATCATTCACAATTTGTCCTAAAACAGAATACATATATATATATATATATATATATATATATATATATATATATATATATATATATATATATATATATATATATAAGTTAAAATACTTGAGAAATTAAAACGTAAAAAAAAGAAAGAATAAGGCACGAAGTGAACAACACGGATGCTTGGATAATACTGACTTTATTTATCTTTTGCAAGGGTTTATATAGTCTTACATTGTTTATTTACACTAATTATTTACATACACTACTTATCACCTCCGCCCCAGTTCACAAAGTGAACTCTGGGTAAAACTAAAGACAAAATAAAATAACTTTTTAACAACAAAACTAACACATACTAAACAACTAACCTATTCTCTAACTTTACAACTAAACAATAAGACCTTGTATGTACATCATATATACAAATACACCAGAATTTTCACAATGGTTTGACAATTAATGTAATTCTCTACTTAGTGATAGAACTACTTATGCTAAAAGGACAACGGCATCAAGAAAAGATAATTTTGTTATTTACACTTCCGAATTGCCTGGATTAAGAGGGATGCGAAGGTGCCGGATGTGGGTGTGTCTTATCCTCTGTGCACCTGTCATCTCCTGGATAGAAACTATGTTATGCTCTCGTAGCGCTACCACTCTGAAAGGTCCTTCAAAGCGCTGATCCCCTTTTCGACGGCTGGACGGTGGTCGGCAATATACCGTCATACCTAATGAGATTCTGTGAGATTCATCCGGTACCGCTACGCACTCCCGATTTGCCCTCGAAATTTTTTCTTTTGTGAGCCTAGTATACACCCTTTGTGAGATCTCAGCTAACTGTCTCCGTTTGTGGGTTACTGCATCTCGCAGATGTGTGTACGCGGTAGTAAGGATATCTCCCCTATTCCGTAACGGATGACCGAATACCACTTCCACCGGTGTAAAACCTGTAGCGGAATGTATTGTGTTGTTGTAAGCCACTACTGCCCTAGGCATTGCTGTGGTGGCTCCTAATCCCTTATGTAACTGAAATAACCGAAGGTGTTCCCCTAATGTATTATGGAGACGTTCAATAGCACCTCGTCCTTGTGGGTTACCGGGGGAGTTAAAATGTCATTTTATATTTAAGTCTGAACATTCCGTAGTTGTACGAGCGTTCTTGAATTCCCTCCCACCATCCGACGTAATGTTGTGCGGTACTCCGTAGCATGATATCCAACTGAGCATACCCTCCCAAACGGCGTCAGCTGTTTTGTTCGATAACGGGTAAGCCATGGCTAGCTTGCTAAAGTTGTCAAGAATAGTAAGCCATTGCGAGCCTTCCCAAGTAAAAATGTCTACCTGTACCTCTAACAGTGGCGAATTCGGGGTATGTGACTTCGGGATGGACATTGATGGGGTGTCTATCGTACTTCGCCCGGTGGCATATTGTACAATTTTGCAGCACCTCCCGGATCGTTCGGCGCATGTGGTGCCAGTAATACCTGCGGCTCAACGCGGCGAGAGTTTCTGGTACCCCTCGATGATTGGTTTTCCCTTCGTGATAAGCCTTAACTAAGTCTTTTTGCCGGTCTGGTTCCTTAACAGTTTCTACCATTTTTGAGCATAATATTAAGTTCCTATCAGCTCCTACGCGCTCTGTTTCTAATAGATGCTTGATTCGGTCTAGAACCGTTTTATTTCCTACATAAAGGTAATATGTCTTGCCCGGTTTAGTACTCATGTTAAGAATGCGGGCGACATCCGCCGGTGGCACTGAGGGAACTGTCCAAACGGTTACAATACTGTGGCGACCATACTTCGTGTATTCCGTTCGCGACATTCCTTCCGTACGGGTTTTCCAGATGACCTGGCGCGTGTGTCGGTTCACTATGGTGTCCATCTCGTTGAGGGGGGTATGTCGAATTTCCTCGGGAATCTCATCCGCATCTACTATATCCTCCTCATCACGCAACGTCTCTTCCCCGGCAGTGTCTCCGGAGGGACCCGCTTGCTGAAGCGGATTCGTATACAGGACCCGAGACAACCAGTCCGCAACGACATTTTGTGATCCTTTTTGATGTACGATATCGAAGCTGTACGCGCGTAGTTTTTCTTTCCACCGTCCGATTCTGGCTGACGATTCCTTTAGTCCGTCCGTCCATAATAGCGGTTTGTGATCTGTACGGAGCGTAAACCGCCTCCCATATACATAAGGCCGAAAGTGGTCAATTGCCCAGACGATAGCTAAAAGTTCCCGTTCGAGCGCACTATACCTTGACACTGCGTCGGATAGTTGTCTGCTCGCAAAAGCTACCGGCCTATCCCCGATATCGGATTCCTGCGATAGTACCGCCCCGAGCGCCCTCTCACTAGCGTCGGTCGTCACTACGAATTTCGTTTGAAAATTTGGGAATGCAAGCACTGGTTCCGCAGTAAGGGCTTCCTTGCACCTATGGAAGCTCATCATATGCTCATCGGTAAAAAGGAATGACCGACCCTTCTTCAACAGTTGCGTAAGTGGTGCGATTATATCAGCTACGTTCGGTAGGAATTTTCGATAATAATTCACCATTCCGAGGAAACTCTTAAGCTCTTTTTGATTAGCGGGTGGTAAAACGCGGGAGATGGCTTCGACTCTGGCTGGGTCTGGTTTGACTCCCCGTTCCGAGATAAGGTGACCCAAAAATTTTATCTCTGTACGAAAGAACTGGGACTTCTCTTCCGATAATTTAAGCCCGAATTCACGGATGCGCTCAAAGACATCCTTGAGGTGGGATACATGGCGCGATGGAGATGAGCTAAAGACGATAAGATCGTCCATGTATATCTGACAATACTCTTCCCCTAGCCCACGGAGGAACTCATCCATCAGGCGCTGGAACGTAAGAGGCGCGTTTCTAAGCCCAAACGGCATTCGGGTAAATTCGTAATGTCCTCTGCCGAAGGTGAATGCCGTTTTTTCGATATCCTCCTCTCGCATCCGCACTTGATGGTACCCGGATTTTAGGTCGAGTGTAGAAAAAATACGAGCTCCCGCCAGACGATCTAACATATCTTCGAGTCTAGGGAAGGGATACCTCTCCTCTACGGTATTCTCGTTTAGTTTCCTGTAGTCAATTACCAGTCGGTAAGAGGGGTCTGCTTGTGGGTTCAACCTCTTTTTTTCCACGACCCACAAAGGACTGCTAAATGGTGACGTGCTATGACGTATGATCCCTTGACGAAGGAGGTCACCAATTTGATCATTAATAATCGACGTGATTGACTGGGGATATCTCCGGCCTTTCGTATAGGAAATTTTATTTTCTTTAAGTGTTATTTCATGTCTAGTCATCCCGGTGGCCGGTAGTGGGCAGCCCTCCTTATAAAATATATCTGTGTATTCGGATAATAATGCTTCCGCCCTTGGTAACTCTGTACGCACCATCTCTACACGAAGTTCCTTTCCCGTCATTTTAAATTCCCGGTGATATGATTTCGACCCCAAGGTCATTAACCAACTTCCCTGACTGCCCTGCATCTGGAACCCGACCTTATCCAAAACATCGCACCCAATTAAGATGTCGTATTGATTAGTCAACTTTTCTAATAAGTGTACGACCGCGCTCATTTTCATCTCATTTCATTACTGACTCTACTCTGCCTGGGTTACCCTCGCCTCCTCAGATAGCAGTTTCCTTTTCTGCGCCTGACTTTTTGGGTTTGTTTTTCCGATTTGACTGCAAGCTTGATCTTCCCGCTATCCTCACCCAGCTGGGCCTCTGTTCGTCTTCTTCATCTGAAGAACTCTTCTCGGAGTGGTCTTCAGAACTTGACGTTGACGAGTCCCTATGTCGTCTTGTTCTATGTGTGTTTACCTCCATTGGTTCTGGGGCTGGGTTCCGCCTGAACATCCAGGGACACGCTCTAGCAACGTGACCTTTGTCGCCACATTCGAAGCATTTAACTGCGGGACAATTAGCTGCGATGTGCCCTGAGCGGTTGCATTCGTAGCATCTACGGCCTTCTTCTCTTCGAGGCCCTCGAGGTTTAGAGCCTCTCTGCACATCTTTACCATCTCTAGGACTCCTTCGGTGTTCAACCCTTGACGGGTATGACGGATGAGGCCTGGGGTCGAACCGTTCTCTATTTCGGTCTCTATTACTGCTCCTCCTGTTCCTGAACGGCACTTGTCGCCACTGTAGTTCGTCAGCTTCTTCTTCCTCTCTGGCACCCTTGTCCATTACGTCACGGACACACTCGACAAAAGACTTTTCAGAAGCTAGTTTTTCTCTGGCCTTTAGGTTTCTTCCTAGTTGTACTTTTAGTACCTTCTCATAGATCGACAGCTGTTGGGCCGCCTCGGCCTGTCCTACGGTTTCAATCAACTTTTCCGAGATTGCCGTGAACTGATTCAACATAATTTCTGCGAAGCTATAATCCGACTGCCCGGATCGTCTGCTTTCAGTGAAGAGACGATAAACGTCTTCTTCTGGTGTCCAACGCCCTCCTCCGTACGCCTTTTTTAGTCTTCTGGTAACCTCTTCCCATGAAGTCAACTCATCCGCTTGTATAGCGTTGAGTACATTCCTTCTGACTCTTCCTACCAAAGATGCTCTCAGTTCGGTGGCGTCCAAAAGATCTACCCACCTGGCCGTGATCCTTTTCTCGATCAGGTTGTGGATCTGGTTGCCTCTCTTCAGGAAGTGATTAAGGTGCCCTAGTTCTCCGCCGAATCTCTCCTGCTCTGAGACGGTGTTTTTCAGATATGTGGCAGTAGCCGTTTTCACTCTCGCCCATTCTAATTGCATTAATTGAGGATCATTGTTAACTACCTGCACAATCCCTGGATTAGCGCCTGAGCCACTATTCTGGTCCATAGGTTGACCTGAAGGATCCATTGTTTGACCTTGACTGTTTGCGGGCGTACCGTGAAGTTGACTGACTACGTTGTCTAACTGACTTGGTCGCAAAACCATGAGATTTTAAAAATTCTTTTCTCTCTTTTTTTTTTCGCGACCGTTAATAACGTGCACTTACTTTTTCCCGGGTTTCGGCACCAGTTAAAATACTTGAGAAATTAAAACGTAAAAAAAAGAAAGAATAAGGCACGAAGTGAACAACACGGATGCTTGGATAATACTGACTTTATTTATCTTTTGCAAGGGTTTATATAGTCTTACATTGTTTATTTACACTAATTATTTACATACACTACTTATCATATATATATATATATATATATATATATATATATATATATATATATATATATATATATATATATATATATATATATATATATAAATATATATATATATAATTATATATATTATATAATTATATAATATAATATAATAATATAATTATAATATATATTATATAATATATATTAGATAATATATATATTATATAATATATATTATATAATATATAATTATATATATATATATATATATATATATATTATTACAAGAAAATATCTATAATAATGTATAAAGTATAAAGCATGTTAATAAATTTCCAGAACAAGCTCCTGCATTTTGAAAGGACACGGAGTGTTTTACAGAACATGTAAGGACAACAAAAGCCAGTTGACAATCATTTACAGATGTCAGTTATAAGTTCCTTTCTTGTTCATGTATAACACAGTGTCAAAAGGTTATTCAAACAAAATTGGAGATGAACTGGGATGTGTCTATACGTTTTACGATGAGAGGCAATATTCAAAACAGATCCAATGTTTGTAGAAATGTCTCAAATCTCTAGTTAAATAATTTCTCTGAATCTTTTATATTGGTGTAGTTATGATAATACTTGAATAGCAACCGTAATTAAATAAGACAACCTAGACATCACGATAATTGCGTAAATGAGTTAATCAAGGTCAGTATTGCCTTTTTAAATTATAATCACTATAAATCATACATTTGCAAATACTCATTCAAAATTCTTTTTTGTTTATCTAGGATACACATATTTCATGGTTCTTAAACTCTAGGACTACCAAATTTACTTACATATATTAATTATTGCACAAGCACAAAACTAACAACTTTCGCTCTCAATTTGTGTCTACATACTGAAAAAACACTCCACACTGAACTAACAGCCTTTAGCTACAGTGGATGGGATCTCATTTGATAAATGAAGGTAAATGAAGGATTCCCCGAATCAAGCTTCCGTGTAACGTGTATCAACTAGCGCTAATGTTCCAATACCGAAAATAACGGTATTTTTAAGGTGAATACCGGTATTAATACCGGCGAAAATTTGGACGGTATCCCGGTTTTCGGTATACCGGTATACCGGTATTGCATTCCCTAGACGGGACTACGTTTTCTATCCGTTTCATAACCTCTAGAGCTCGATTAAGGAAGTTCTTCCCGGCAGAACGATACCGTTAAAGAATGGGTAATTTTCAGTTAAAATTTCGGTATATTTACCAAAGATATGGCTGTTTCAACTCCAGCGGCCCCTGTTGGATCAAATGAGCTGAAATTCTGTATCGAAGGTCAGCGGAGAAGCAGAACAATATAATAAAAGTAGGGACAAATTTCAGTATGTTAGGGAACTATCTTTTGTAGGTCTCAACTTTTTTCTCACTCTCCCCTTGTTATAATATTTTTATTTTCGAGTAAATACGACTTTAGTGATGGAGTTCTGCTGCTCACGGATATTTTCTCTTAAATGTATTTTTAACAGTTGAATATCGACTCTGAAGATGAAACAAAAATACTTCGAAATGTTGGAAACGATGTAATAAATTTTAATAAAATGATAAAGAAGAATTAGTGTTCACAATCACCTTGAAGAACTTAAAAAAACATTATTATAATCGGTGCTAATAATTAAAATACTCAATATTCTTATAATAAAAATTTAATAATCTCTGTCTTTCATATTAAATAAGTGTTTTAAATTCTAATTATCTTTTAGAATTTAGAAATAAATTCTTGAAATGTTTGGCATCCCAGTATGAACACAGAATCATACAAACGCTTTCTCTGATTTCAAAATCAGCTCCTTTTAGCCTTCTTCCTCGCTGGTTTTTCTTTAAATAGGCTCGCAAAAGTCGTTAATAACTTCCAGATTATATATACCACAGTCAAAAGTATTGCACCAAGAAACAGTTTCACATCCATTAGGTGAAGTTGTATGTAGGACAAACTCGCCGATTTGGGAGTTAGGGCATTGGGGTACTTCATGGCGTGTTCTATCCAGTAGGCTGCTGATGTTACTGGTTCTTCGGGTCTGTCGCGGAAGATTTTTGATTTTTTCATAATTTCTTCTTTATACCTGAAATAATTTTATGAAAGAAGGTTAAAGAGTTCATACAAATTAATAGTGACTAAATTGCGTAATTTTAATCTGTCAGACATACAATATCTAACCAAGGGGTGGCCAACCACTTTAGTAGAGGGGATTTGGGCGAGCTGGCACACTCCTGTGCGCGCCCACGTGACCAGTCACGTGACCTATGGCGGGAAATTTGAATTTGAATTTTTTCCTCGACCTAACCTTAACTACCACGTGGTCTTGCCTCGACCCTACCTTAACCACCACGTGGTCTCACCTCGACCTAACCTTAACTATTAGGCCACGCCCCTTTTTAGTCACATGACCGTTATGCCCCGCCCCTTTTTAGTCACGTGATCCAGTTACGTGACCCGCGGCACCTCCTGGTCTATGCTCCGCCCGCATATTTTAGTCACGTGATCTAGTCACGTGACCCATGGAACCTCCTGACCTATGCTCCGCCCACAAGATTTACCCCCTCCACCCATTGAAGGGTTAGGTACGCACCTTATAGAGCATGAGTGTACCCGGCCGCCATATTGTTTTTCCTTACGCCGCCATTTTGTTTTCCTACAGTTTGAGAGACTTGAGGTTTTGTTGAAGGGTTAGGTACCCACCCTATAGAGCATGAGTGTACCTGGCCGACATTTTGTTTTTCTTACGCCGCCATTTTGTTTTTCTACCGTTTGAGAGACTTAAGATTTTGTTGAAGGGTTAGGTACCCACGTTATAGAGCATGAGTGTACCCGGCCGCCATTTGTTTTTTCTACTGTTTGAGAGACTTAAGGTTTTGTTAAAGGGTCAGTTACTCACTTTATTGTCTGCAACCTCCCCTACGGTTATATAATCATAACCTATACGACGAAGGGTGAGGTATCCACTTTATAGTATGTAACCTCCCCTACGGTTATATAATCATAACCTATACGATGAAGGGTCAGGTACCCACTTTATAGTCTGTAACCTTCCCAACGGTTATATAATCATAACCTATACGATGAAGGGTCAGATACCCACTCTATAGTATGTAACCTCCCCAACGGTTATACCCACCTTATAGAGCATGATTGTGCCCGACCTCCATTTTGTTTTTCCTTACGCCGCCATTTTGTTTTCCTACAGTTTGAGAGACTTGAGGTTTTGTTGAAGGGTTAGGTACCCACCTTATAGAGCATGAGTGTACCCGGCCGACATTTTGTTTTTCTTACGCCGCCATTTTGTTTTTCTACTGTTTGAGAGACTTGAGGTTTTGTTGAAGGGTTAGGTACCCATCTTATAGAGCATGAGTGTACCCGGCCGCCATTTTGTTTTTCTACCGTTTGAGAGACTTGAGGTTTTGTTATAGGGTCAGGTGCCCACTTTATAGTCTGTAACCTCCCCAACGGTTATATAATCATAACCTATACGACGAAGGGTGAGGTATCCACTTTATAGTATGTAACCTCCCCTACGGTTATTTAATCATAATCTATATGATGAAGGGTTAGGTACCCTCTTCATACTCTGTAACCTTCACATAACCTTTACATTGTTTTCGTGTTTGTGCAACCTTCTCAATGTTTACGTAACCTTTACAATATTTAAGTTTACCAACATGTAAACAGGTTGGATCATGTATAGACAAGTTGGATGATGCCTAGGTGGAATACAAATATGGACTTTGAACTGTTTATCTCTAAAACAAAAATAAATAGTAGGGCTTCTTAATCCTATAACAACTGTTGGACTTTGAACTGTTTATCTTTAACATATAAATAAATAGTAGAGTTCCTAAATCCTATAACTGCTTTTGGACTTTGCACTCTTAATCTCCAACCATTCTTATCTCGTTGAAACATAAACAAAACAACTTTTCAATGTACTATAATCTCCTCTTCTCACCTGGACTTCTTCTACTACGGTTCCAACCATTCATAAAGTGGGTACCTGACCCTTCATCGTATAGGTTATGATTATATAACCGTAGGGGAGGTTACATACTATAAAGTGGATACCTCGCCCTTCGTCGTATAGGTTATGATTATATAACCGTAGGGGAGGTTGCAGACAATAATGTGAGTAACTGACCCTTTAACAAAACCTTAAGTCTCTCAAACAGTAGAAAAAACAAATGGCGGCCGGGTACACTCATGCTCTATAACGTGGGTACCTAACCCTTCAACAAAATCTTAAGTCTCTCAAACGGTAGAAAAACAAAATGGCGGCGTAAGAAAAACAAAATGTCGGCCAGGTACACTCATGCTCTATAGGGTGGGTACCTAACCCTTCAACAAAACCTCAAGTCTCTCAAACTGTAGGAAAACAAAATGGCGGCGTAAGGAAAAACAAAATGGCGGCCGGGTACACTCATGCTCTATAAGGTGCGTACCTAACCCTTCAATGGGTGGAGGGGGTAAATCTTGTGGGCGGAGCATAGGTCAGGAGGTTCCATGGGTCACGTAACTGGATCACGTGACTAAAAAGGGGCGGGGCATAACGGTCATGTGACTAAAAAGGGGCGTGGCCTAATAGTTAAGGTTAGGTCGAGGTGAGACCACGTGGTAGTTAAGGTTAGGTCGAGGAAAAAATTCAAATTCAAATTTCCCTCCATAGGTCACGTGACTGGTCACGTGGGCGCGCACAGGAGTGTGCCAGCTCGCCCAAATCCCCTCTACTCACTTTGTTCAGATGCGGCATATAACCTTCATGGTTAGGGGTTACAAAATAGGTATAGATAGGATCTGCCATGCTTTGTGAAGAAAAGGAACGACTTAATCACGCAATTAAGCTTATTGTATTACGGCAGTACCTTAAGACACCAATCTACAATAGTCAGAAATGATCTCTTGTACAATAGTAAGGTCGCTTCGTGATGGTGCTACAATTAGCAAAGTCGCTTTAGGTGAAGGATCCTCTGTACCACAATAGTTGTTATTGAGTAGAAGATCAGCTTGGAACTTGAATTTGTCTATGTACCCTCTGCATGCAAAGAAGTCTTAGTTATGTAATTTATTTAACATAATTTTTAACGGAATTATACTTATAGACATGGCATCCAAAAAGTATAGGTTCGACGCTATGGCCCTAGCCCACGACATAAAAATACATATCGGTGGAATGATGTAATGCTCCACTTGTAACACCATCCAATGTGCCAAGGGTGGTTTGGTCACCCCTGTTCTAACCGTATCTTATACTTTATATGACAGACAATAGTACCTTTTGTTTGAGAGAACTTCTTTTATTGTCCTAGAGACTCGTTTGTAGGTTATTTCATCAGGCCTGATCATTTTTCCAATTCCTACTTCCTCTGCGAAGAATAAGTTCTTGATATGATCGCCGAAGAATGGAATGCCTATTACTGGGACACTGAAGTGAACAGCTTCCATGAGGCTGAGAAGACCACCATGGGAAATAAACAGGATGCAGTTCTTGTGAGCTGGAAAAATTAAATTTTGTTTATTTTAGGAAGTCAACAAATATGTTTGATTGCATTTGAAAATACATATATTTTCTAAATTACTATACTATTAGGTTGTTGAAGATTTCTTGTTTCTTAAAGTGTTTCTTGTAGTGTTAAGGCCTTCTCGAGTATCACATATGTATTTTTTCAAATGTTTAAAGGAAATATTCAATGATATGTTCAATGAAAAGCGGAGTTAAAACTGCCGCTACAAACCTTCAAAAAGAAGATAAAGTAATATAAGCAATGAAAAAGATTTTCTGTTATATAGAAAATAACCAGGACTAACTATTCACTTTAAAAGAGCTGAGAGATTTCCTTACAGAATATATACAAGATGGCAAAAAAATATTTCTTGATGATGAAAAAAATAATGTAAAGCTATCTAAAGATATCTAAAGAGCTATTACACGTAAGTTAAAATTCAGAAAATGGTGAATTCACTTTTCTTGGAGAAAAAAAAGTTGTTTATTTGAAGAACATTATCTCAAATGTCTATTATCACCGAAATTAGAGCTTCTTAAATGCACCTTAAAGCAGATTATTTTCGTAGAAAGAACAGTTTCTATGACATTTGCCAAAGTGAATTCAGAAAATGGTGATTTCTCTTTTTTTCGGGAAAAAAAATTGTTAATTTGAATAACATTACCTCAGAAATTATGACTTACAGATGTATGTCACCACTCAAATTGAAGCTGGTTTAATGCACAATAACTTATTCTATAATGATCATTTTCAGAGGAAGAACATTTCCTATAATATTTGCCAGAATAAATTCACAAAATGGTGATTTCTCATTTTTTTGAAAAAAAATGTTTTTTTTTCAAGATTATATGCCAGGAACAAGATATCGTTAAGAGCTCTGTTACCACTCAAATTAAAGGTAGTTAGTTATATGTTCGATAAAGTAGTTTATAGTAATTATCTTCGTAAGAAGAGTGGTTTTAACTTACTGTTTACGGTTAGAAATTCATAAAATGATGATTTACCGTTTTTCGGAAGAAAAAAAAATGTTTGTTTGAAATACTATACCTTGGGAGCTAGTAATCGTAAAGTGCTCTTATAGGTCAAACTAAAACCATGTAAAGTAATGAGATTATTATTAAACATTAAGGTTAGATCAGTTAGAGCTTTGTCAAACCAATGACTACCAAGTTCCCTAAAGTAGCACTACCCAACTGCTCAAACTGTTCCAGTGAATACCTGATTTCATCGTAGGAGTATTCCATCAGCCAGCAGCTTTTCAAGACTCGCCGCGAGAAGGTCGCAGTGGTAGTCGCAACTGCTATCAGCAGCACAAGAAGACCCAGAAAACTTGCACCTATTCTTCTCAACAACCCTGGGAGGAATCTCAGTGCTGTCTGCCCAGCCACAATAGCCAGTCCTGACTTCATAGCCTATCCAGCCTGATCAGAGATAGACTAATTGCTCTCAGATGAACGTGAAGATGGGCATGACTACGCAACTACTCAGCATTATGTCTAAGATAATCTAGAAGTTTTATGATTGATTATCTCATCATCAATTATAACATCAGAAGCCTCTTCGAAGCTGTCTAAAGAAAAATTATTCCTATCAGTAGTGGCACATTTTCGGGTAGGACTAAGATTTACCACAAAATGCCAACACTGCAACAACACCCTGACAATAGTCCACATCTTTCATGAGTGGACTATTGTCCAAGAGTCATCATTGTATATGAGTGACCCTATTCCTGGTCACTCCATTCCTGACCTCGGATGATTCGTGTTTTGTTGTTAATCATTTTAGCGAATTACCATAGAAAATACTGTTATTATGTTTGGTTTTGAAATATTCTTAAGATTTAGGATAGAGAGTAAAAACCTGAATGCCAATTATTGGTTCCAGAACCTCTGACTACCCCTGTGGTTGACAGTAATGTCAATTAATGGACCTTCACAAATTTCTTCCTTCACACGATTTTTTAATTATTTCTGAAAGTTAACATATAATAGGAGAGATTATATTCAAATTTTGCTGAAAATCATTAAGTTCATTTCTGATACTTACTGTGCACACCAATCGTGCTAGAGTGGATTGAATTATACCAAGGACGTCATAATCGGGGAGATATGTGTCACTAACCGATAAAATATTTTGGGGTATTTTACGATGAAACTAAATCAGGTAAAAATAAATTTTATAAATTATACTAATAATTTCATGTTCATTATAATGACTCAACGTTATTGCCAATGCTTAATTCAATTATCAAGATTTTATGACGGAAAATATTATTTTATTAAGATAAATTTCATAATAAAATTAACTGTTTTATTAATTACTAGTCTTCAATCACTGGTCTGTCAAAGATTGGGTCAAACAATTGTTTTCGGACAACAAGAATTTAGGAAGAAGAAGAACACAAATTTAGAAAGCTTTTTTTCTTAATTTTTGTAATATTGAGTTTTTAGAAAACATTCTGATGCAGAGAGTAATGCGAGAGATAATGTGAACAAAAAGAATAACATCAATATTACGAATCAACAAAGTCAATAATATTTTTAATTAAATATGATTGTCAATATTGATGATTAATCAAGTGTCAAAAACTTACCCCTCCATTTTCCGGGCTTTTTCAAATAACCAACATAAATGTCTTTGACTACATATTAAAGAAAAATAGACAATTTTCTTAAAACTACAGATACAATTTCTTAAAAAAGAGATGAATTAATGCCTTAAAAAATTTAGTGTAGAGAATGTTATTATCTTTAACACAGAAAGTCTTGAATATTCCTTTTAAGTATTTAATAAATTTTAGATATCAAACTTATGTTTGCTTCCAGATTGACAAAAACATCCTAATAAAATGTTATAATAACTATCACACATTTTTATTGTAACTAGGAGAATATTAGTATAGATTTAATTCAAATTACATGTTTTAAACATTATTGAATACTATTCTTCAAAGTAAAGTCCATTGTTTTTAACTACTTTCACCCATCTTTCAGGCGGTAATTGGATTAGATACCGGCACCACTCCTTTGGTTTTGAGGCAAAGAACTCTTGACATCCAATTTTTACATCCTCGTAATTATCAATGAAGAGTTTCGGTTCCGGCTGAGATCTAATTCAGTGGCTGCTTCTACGAGTACTTCAGCAACGACTCAGATAAACAGTTCTTGACCTATTCCTATCGAACCCTCGGATACTACAGGCCAACTAGGTCTACAGGAAATACAAACTGGTATAAAAAATGTTACTAACACACTAACAACTAACATAATGTTTTGTAATATAAGAGGCTATTCAAATCTATTAAATGTAAATCCTTCTGATATAAATATCTCCGATGACAATTTAGCAGTATGCATCGTAGAAACGTGGTTAACCGATAATAATTTTGTTACTCCGCTTTGGTTGAGGAACTATACCTCTGTTATTAGTAATGGTATTAAAACGAAACGTACAGGTAGAGCAAGCGGAGGCATTATCACTTTTATAAACAAAACTATGGCTCATAATATTACTACAATAGAGTGTGATCAATATATGGTGATAGTGAAATTTTATATTAACGATAGGATCATAATACTGGGAAATTTGTATTTGCCACAAGAATGTGAGTTTGATAACTGCATAGATAAATTTATTCATTTAATGTCAAATATTATAACTGATTTTCCTAACAGCTATATAGTCTTATGCGGCGATTTTAACAGTCACGTGGGCCATTTAAATAATTTGGATGGAAGTATATTCGAAAACTCATACCTCTACGGAACAAGAGTAGTTAGTCATAAAAACACTAATGAGCGCGGTAAAATACTCGTAGATGCAATGGAGTCACTGGGTCTGATTTTGTGTAACGGACGGTCACTATCTGATAGGCCGGGCAAATTCACATATATTTCAAAGAAAGGCAGGAGCACAATAGATTTGATATGGATAAATGAAAATTGCATCGGGTTATTTAGAGATATGAATATATCGATTTTTTCCGATTTTTCCGATCATTTAGCCTGTTTTTTTCACAATTAAACACTGTCCAACAAAAAACATTAAATTTCAAAATCCCGGTCAAAAATCACTGAAGTGTTTAACATGGGATTCTAATAAAGCTAAATATTTTAATAAATATATCTCTTCGTCAAACAGAATTTACTTCCACTCGGGCGATTTGAATGCCGTCTATGATAACTTTGTTACCTGTATGTCTGAATCTTTAATTGACTCTGGCCTAATGGTATACAAAAACCAAAATAGTAAGCAGAATTTCGAGGCAAAAAATAAATGGTTTGACACCGAATGTTGGAAACTAAAAAGAAGTCTCCGAAGAAAATACAAATTCATGCTAAAATGCAATTTCTCTCACAATGCGGTCGTGGATTATTTTCGTGCTAAAGATAATTTTAGAAAACTTTTAAAAAATAAAAAAAAGGAATATAGAGAAAATATCATTATGAAATTGCAGAATGTTAAGAATAGCAACGAATTTTGGAAAGCAGTGAATTCTCTTAGACCTTCTAAAATGTCATCTAATGAAATAGGTATTGATGAGTGGGTAAATCATTATAGTTTACTGTTTGGACAAAAAAACATTTTAGAAATGAAGTTTTTCTCAGTGACTCACCCAGTTTTGGATCTTCCATTTTCTTTAGAAGAACTTCAAAACTGTATTAAACTTAGGAAAAATAATAAATCTCCCGGTTTCGATAATCTAACCTATGAAGTCTTTAAAAGTTTAACTCCAGAGTGGGAACATTACCTGTTAAATCTCTTCAATAATATAATGGAAACGGAAGAAATTCCGAACTTATGGTCTAAATCAAAACTAATTCTACTGCACAAAAAAGGAAACAAAAAAGATGTAGATAATTACCGAGGTATATCTCTGATCAACAATATCACAAAATTATTTACAGCTATTTTGGCATACAGGTTACAGTGTTGGGCTGAAAGTGAAAAACTGATCCCCGAAGAACAGGCAGGGTTTAGAACGGGAAGAGGATGTGTCGAGCACATTTTTTCGCTAATGGCATTGATAGGCATTAATCTTCATAATAAAGGGAGTTATGTTTTTGCTACATTTATTGATTTCAAAAAGGCATTTGACTCCATAAACCACTCCCTTCTTTGGCAAAAACTGTTTGACATTGGTATCAGTGGTAAATTAATAAGATTACTTAAAGCACTCTACGACAATGCAATGATGCAAATTCAAGTCGGCGACAAATTATCTGCGGAGATAGGTATTAGTTCCGGTCTCTTACAAGGGGAGAGTCTCAGTCCAACCCTTTTTATCTTATTTCTGTCGGATATAATTACGTTTTTCCAAAATAATGGTGCCATAGGAGTCCCTATTGATGATAAAAACGAAGTTAAAATGCTTCTATTAGCCGACGATATAGTACTATTAAATACTTCATGGCATGATACTCATAGAAACCTAGAATTAATGGAATTATATTGCGTTCAAAATTCTTTAATTTTAAATCCCGAAAAATCTAAAATATTAGTGTTGCATAAATCCCCGAAAATAAAAAAACTAAAGCCACTATTTTGGAATGCTAAAATACTGGAATATACAAAATCGTACACCTATCTAGGAGTCCCATTTTCATCCTCCGGAAGGTTCTTTCTAGCATCTGAGCATTTTATTGAGAATTCTAACGTAGCAGGTGCGAAAGTGAGAGACATTCTCAGAAGAGGTAAAAGTTGTGCATGGGAGACAAAACTGACACTCTTTGATTCTATGGTATCCTCAACACTCCTTTATGCTGCAGAAATTTGGAGTTTAAACTATTATACAAACATCGAAGTAGCTCAATTAAAATTCTTAAAATATCTATATTATTGGCCGAAATGTACTCCAAATTATATTGTACGATTAGAAACAGGTCGTAACCCACTTATCGTAACAATCCTAAAGAAAATTGTTAACTTCTGCATAAAAATACTGTCTATCCCTGATTATAGATTACCTCGTAAATGTTTCGATAGACTTGTTCAGTTAGATAAAAAAAAACAGGACTTGACTTTTAACTGGTTTTCACAACTTAGAACGCTAGCTATGACCCATCACATTGAGGAATATTTTGCAGATTTTCATAGCCCCAATGTTTTATTAGCTAAAAAAAATGTTATTCTTGAAAAAGTAACGAATCATTTACTGTCGAAGGATATTGATAGAGCACTTAACTCAAACTACAATCCAATATACAGAACTATTTGTACCTATACCAACCCTCAACCTGAAAGCTATTTAAAATTCAATGTAAACATAGAAAAATTAAGAACCGTGAGTCAAATAAGAATTTCAAACCCTGAATGCTTGAAAATATTTTATAGGAATAACACCTATGTTCTCAGAACTGATGAAAAATGTCAGTGGTGCCATGAAACCATAATCAATAGTTTAAAACATATAATATTGCATTGTAAATTTTTTGTTAACACAAGGAAACAATTTCTGCAAAAATATATTGTCCAACATGATGATGAATTATCACTGCAAAATGTACTCACTATGGACAGCGTGGAAAAATTAAACAAAATTTTTTTCTATCTACAGTTTATTTGTAAAAATTCGGAATCCAGGCTTTAATTATTGTTTATTAATGTGAATGTTTCACATACGCCTTAATAGTTAAAATTTTTATATACTTCTACAATATCTTAATTTTAACGTATGGAAAGAATAAGATAACTGTTGCAATGAAGTATTTGCGGATTAGTACCTAAATACTTTGATTCCATTGTATTTATCTGTTTCCTTATTTGCGCCATTTGTTTGGAAAATTATTATTCTGTTGTTATGACTAATACTATTATGTCCTGACCTAAATTTTGTTTATTTATTTATTAAATCAGTGTTAATTAAAAAAAAAAAAAAAAAAAATACATATTATATTGTATAACTGTAGAAGGAAAGTAACTGTAATTAAATGACAATATGCTATATATTATTTTACCTATATTGTAAAGGTCGGACTATAATAATTATGGTTGTTGTTTTATTTCAAATTAACCAAATTAACACTAAGAGGGCCAGACTCAATGGCTACATGTTGTACATTAAAGCCAATAAAGAATTATATATATATAATTATCAATGATCCGATCTTTTAAAAAATGAGCTATTGATCGAGAAAAAAACATATTCTGTTGGTGCAATATCTGGGCTATAGGCAGGATGAGGCACGAACTCCTTGCAGTTCCGATAATTTTTCCTAGGTAAATGTGGGGTACTTTGCACTCAAAACTTCATAAACTCTACCTAGCTATTCACAGTAAAGATTTGAGTCCCTCCTACGGCCGATAAATCACGATTAACGATTAGTTGATGTTGGTCCTGGTTCACACATTCAAGATGAAAGTCATCATCAACGACCGATGGGTGACCTGATCTTTTTTGTGCGGGAGTATTTCGATGGATAATTGACTCTCTTTCTATGGCACAAATTGCTTCGGTGGCTGCCTTTGTCCTTCCACTAATGTCTCAAAAGACCGCGAATGACGATATTTTCTACTGACATTGCACGTGCGTTTTGAAACTGTTAATGACGCCATAAAGCCAACTCAAGTCACAAGGAATTGAAGGTTAGTCAAAGTAAACATTGGCATGAATAGTAGTAACAAAATCGTTCTTATAGGATTAACTGTATGTTCATATTCATATCTTCATTTAACATAAAATTCATTTTAATAAAATGTCCATACGATTTAAATAATTTGAATTTATCTTATTATTAAACTAAATTAATATTTGGTTATGAAGATACCTAAAATGTCTTGCTGGGGAAACCATTTCTCCAGTTTAACGTTCGGCGGTAGCGTGCCTGTATATTCAATTTCCCATTTCATCAAAACCTTGTGAGGCAGTTCCCGAAAGGTGTTCATAAATGCCTGGGTGATATGTTCGTTATTCGGGTCTGAGACATTTATGTTGGAACCAAGAGAAAAGTAAATTACGCCATTGGTGCTTTCATCCATGAATTTTTTCAATTGCTTAAATCAAATAATAAAATAAATATATAAAATATATAAATATATCTGTATATATATATAT
>CANUHP010000033.1:0-38824 GCA_948150685.1 Rhaphigaster nebulosa
TATATATATATATATATATATATATATATATATATATATATATATATATATATATATATATATATATATATATATATATATATATACATACATATATATATATTTTTTTATATATGCATCAATTTATTATGGATGTTTATAAACAATGAATTAGTGTTCCGGGTTACGACTATAGTTCTAGTTCAGAACGTAACCGATCTCAACATAAACCACCATTATTCCACAATCTCCTGTTTTAATGTTTGCTTAGGAAGTTATTACTTCGAAACTGAAAAAATCCAATAAGTGTAACGGCAATTTTATCGCTCTTCTTGGCCGGCTGATGTAATAATAAACTTTTTGTTTCTTGAAATAGACGACCCAGTTTGTTCACCAGTCACAAAAAATAAATACATATTAGACATCTCGAACTGATGATGATCGATAGTCGACTCCGTAGATTATGTCAGGATTTTAGATTTTCAGGATAATCAGTAAAAGTTACTTTAAAAACAGAGCAATACAGTCATAAGTTTTTATTACAAGCAGACCTTTCGAACGAAAGATGTGGGAAATCTTAAGAGAAGGCAGTGTGTAACAACTACGTGCAACAGAGTCAACCCACATTAAATAATCCAAAATAAATAAATAAAGTTGGTTGCTTGACCATATGTAATTTGTTGTTATAATTTTAATATTGACTTCTCTATGCTTCTAGAGATAAAAATATTGGGGGAAATTGTTATTTATTTGACAGTTTATAAGTGGCAGCGATTTTTCTTCGACTCTCCTAGCCAATTTCAGCAAATGCAAGTGTTTGTGGTTACATCTATAGTTCCATAACTATATAACTTAGAATGGTCAAACAAATACCATTTCTAAGGTAATTCTGTATGATAAAAAATTAATCTTAGTACATTTAATGAATTCCTACTCCTAATAAGATTAAAATTTCCTTATAATTTAACGCTCAAATTAAACGATTTGAAAACGGATATTGTTTAAATTTGAGCATTAAATTGTAGAAAATTTTAATCATATTAGGAGTAGGAATTCATTAAATGCACTAAGATTAATTTTTTATCATAAAGAATTACCTTTAAAATGATATTTGTTTGATCTTTCTAAGTTATATAGTTATGGAACTATAGACGTAACCACAAACCCTTGCATTTGCTGAAATTGGCTGGTAGAACCGAAGAAAAATAGCTGTCAAACAAAAACGGTCAAATAAAAAGAAATTTCCGCAATTGTTTTTATCTCTAGAAACATGGATAAATCAACACATAATGTACATTGATTGATTATTAACAATTATATTTATATAAAATTGTTTAAAAAAATTTGACTTATGCCTACTATATTTTTTCACATTTATTCGCATTATCATTGTTTATTCACATTATTTTATCAACTCGTATTATAAGGAAAGACTGTACTATGTTTTTATGAGGTGTACGAACAATTAGGATAAAATAAGTTTGTTTTTCCTGTTGATAATTCAGATTTATTTATGTCGAACGTATGAGCTCATTGACACTGATTTCGTGCAGGTCAATTTGAAAATTCTCTAACCATTTTTTTTTTATTGATATTGATTAAATTTTCAAAGAAATATTTAGTTTCCATTTACTTTTGATTTTAAAAAAATATGCAAGATATCACTGACAATCCATTTCAGATAGTGGCTCAAGTCATTATTTAAATCAAGCTGGATAAAAAGGTAAAAATAAATAAATAAAAAATGTATTCTTGAGATGGAGAAAGAATTTCTAATCCCGATACCGCAAATACTCCAAATACCGCATCTCTGAAAGTTTTTAAGGAACAGTCTTCAAAACCACTTCTTTCTTTAAATTTATTAAAGCTTCACTTCTTTTTGAAGACAAGCTTTCTCCTTGTTTAAATTTTTAAAGAAACAAAGCGGATCATTAATGTGGTAAAAATAGGAGTTCTGTGAGTTAATATTTTACAAAAAAAGGGGTTAAACGTTAAAAGAGCTTGCTACCAGAAATTTAATGCACAGTTAGACGCGGCTAGCTTAGTCAGATTCAATTTCACTATCAGGAAAAATAACGTCTGTACTACAAAGAACCTCTGGTAGGTCTGTATTTTCTGATTAGAAATATTCAGGTATTTTGATGAGACAGTGCACTGATCTCAAATCGCTTTAATTATTCCCTAAACTAATTCAAGACCAAGGCTATAGAGAAATTTTATTCTATCAATGCATTTTGTATTCAAATTTTGAAGACAGATAAATAATATTTTAAACTAAGCTTTCCAAGCTGGAAATATATTCCTGTTCGTCATATGAAACATAATTTTAAATTATGCCAATGCTCAATCATTCCTACGATATGTAATCGCCATTAGATCAATACCGTGCATCCATAAGGAAAGGGGTGATTTTTGTTTTTTGGGGTGGAAACCTTTTGTTAGAACGGACATTAGACGCAGGTTAAGTTCTACACAAAAGGCCCCAGGGTTTTTCCTGTAATACACGTTGCTGGAAGAAAATTTATTGTGTTTATTGGTTCGGACTGATATTTGTGGGCTGGCTGGACTTTGGAGAGAGGTCCAACTATTCTGACATTGGAAATTTAGAGTTTGGTCTATTTCATTCAGGATGTGCTTATATTAGAGGAGAAATGAAAAAATAAGTGATGGAACTAATTCCCACAAAGACGAGATTTGAATTTTTTAGTTCGTCGATGTTGTCGTTTTAACATACCTACTACAAGTCTAGAAAATCTGAATGTGCAAAATGCGTGTCTTTCGCCACCATCGTAATTAAATATCTGATGTGGGCAACACATGACTTCCTTGTACGCCAATTAAATTATAAATCCGTGGCTCAAAAAGTGATACTGAATTTGGTTACTAGTTTCCGAAGATTGCAGTAAAAGCGACACGGCGTCGCGTCATCCAACCCACTTAACTAATATCTTATTCTCATGATGACTTGTTGATCTCACAAATGGGGAGGAAAACTAGTATTTTAGACTCAATTTTAACACTTAAAACAAGTAATAAAAATTTAATTAGATTGGAAACCAAATTGCATTTGTAACCTTTATTACCGAAACAGATGATTTCTCTTTTAATTTAAATATAATTTTTGATGTAAGCTTATTATGACCTTCAAGTTACTCTTTTCCGCTCACGAATCTTAGCCAAAATCTAGTAAATACATTTATATCGATATAAAAGTCCTATTTACCAAATTTGAGATGTTTTACATTATATTTTAATATATTTTTTGACGAAAAAATGGTCAAAATGGATATTTCCGTCGAAATCTGAAAACCGAAAATTTTCGCGATTACAATACTTCCTTTACTTCGTACAAGGAAGTAAAAATGAGAATAGATATATTTTTTTTGTAAACATTTGATAACAATTAATATATTGGAAATGAATATTTTCACGTTACATTTCAACATTTAAGAAAAAAATTATTTATCCTTTTCAATTTCACATCACAAACTGCAATATACACAACAAATAAGAGTAGCCTGCATCGTAAAATTACGCATTATGAGATCATATCAAGTTCATAAAAGTTTAAACACAAATCACAAAAATAAAGTTTGGTATAAACTTCCAATTTCAGTAATGAAATTTTTATTCTCCACTTTTACGCCTCCCTCGCCGCAACCTTGGAACGCCATGAAATTATACTAACCATTCACTATCACACATTATCTTTTCTTTTAAACTAACTACCTGATTATTCTGATGTTTTTCATGTTACCTACGATACCAAAAACAAATTGTTGGAAAATAGTTATTTCAGATTGCAAAAGCACTTAGGTATGAAATTGAATGGAACAAACAGAAATCTTAGTGTACCTGAACAACCTCTAAAATATCTTTTTGTCTATTTTTATTCATATGAAATTGGAATTAAGATTGGATAAAAGTGCCGGAGTGCAACTACTAGGTATGGCCTGTTGACAGGTGGGTTATTTTTTTTGGACGGTCTGTACATCCTAAAGCTGGGTCTGTTGAGGCGGAACAATATATATTAGAATTAGAATATATATAATTTTTACCTATCTCATGAATGATCGTTGATTTCATCCTTTTTTTAATCTTTGGATGGGAATATCAGCCTGAAAGAATTTCAGTTGGGTATTATTTACTTGTTTATACTTTATTTGCCTCTTGCATTTTTTATTAATAATTTATAAGCTATTTTGTTGACGTTAGGAGGTTATGGCTTACGATTCGTGTGGTAATATAAATTCATTTGTTTTCTATTGATCAGCATATTATATTTTATAGTGAGTTATCTTTTTTTTGTTTTAATTCTTTTAGTATTCTTAAATACATTTTATTTCATTCCTCTTAATTTTGTTAGGATTAAACCTTAATAATTTATTAAAATAGGTAGAGGGTCTGAAATTATATATACCCCTCAACTACAATAGAATCCCATTAATGAAGACCTCATTTTTAGAATAAATAAATGCCTTATCATAAATTATAAAAGTTTAAAAAAAAAAGGTATAAATCATCTACAACGTATAAGTTTCGTAAAATAATTATAAGAAACACCGAAAATGTTATCATAAATTGTTAATATAGATAAACTATATTAAATAATAGTATAAGGTTGGAGTGATTGGATTTTGGATTTCGATATCGAAGATTCACCTTATTCGGGCAGATTCCGCATTCCGATGTACAGACCGGCAAAAATCATTAGCCAAGCCCATCAGAAGGCCGTGCCCACCAGTAGTTTTGCGGAACTTTTACTAAATTATTGATATACCAGGAACGCTACTGGAAAGCATCTATATTTTTTTTTGTAATATAGTTGCTTCATGAAACTGCATGAAATTATTCGTGTGAGATACACAAAACTGTTTAAAATTGTTAAAACTATTGCTAACTAGAGTTAATGGGTCATACAGAATTAAAATGGAAACTTGTGACCATGAGATAGGCACAGCTAGGATGGGCAGAATATAGCCGGCGATCTTTCAAATCCCTTGACAGCGGTATATATCAAAACAATTGCTATACCAACAGTACTTTATGGACAGCATAACTCAATGGAAATATTTACCTTTTTGGACAATTCTCTTTCGGACTTGATAACTGCCAACTGAATCGAGGTCGGTATAAACTTTGTTTTCGTCATAACTATCCCTATAGATATAATTTCTATTAAAAAAGTTTAATACTATAATATTCTATAAGTAAATTATTCATTGAATATTTATAAAAAAAAAAAAAAAAAAAAAAAAGAAAGTGTGTATTTTTCATAACACTAAATTTATAGTGTTATGAAATAGATAAATAAAGGCTTAGTGGCTGTTTGACCATTTGGAAGCGCAATAATATTTGTAAATTGTATTGTAAATTCTCACTTTCATATTTCTTTGCAGTATTCGCGAAAGGTTTATACATTCAAAACTATTTGAGATGGAGAAAAAACAAGTATTTCTCAAGCTTTCATCACTGTATGACAATTAAATTATGGATTTAACATTTGAAAAGCTACCTCTACATCTCTCTGATTTAAATGTATATGCATATAATTTAAATGTATACGTATACAATTTAAATGCATACACTAATACGAATTACGGGAATATATTATTCAAATGTTCACAAAGAATCCTCACGCACATCAGACAGGACAGTCTGATAGAGATTTATATTTATAGATCAATTATTATTAATCTTAGTCAGTAGATTAAGAGATTCGTTTCAAAAACACCTCTCCACAGTTAACTTATTGCTGTGCCTTACAGAATTGATGAACCAACCTTTGAACAACAGAAAGGCATTGGTTAGCTTTTATAATGCCTAAAAAGGTTTCAAAATTGCTTGGCATTCGACATACTTATACTTATTCAACACATTCACGTCGTACCAGCCCAGTAGATATCTGCAACAACCATTCGTCAGACAGACACGGTACATTATGCCGGACTGACGTTCAACCGAAGGATGAAGGGGACCACTGGCCAAAATGAACCAAAATCCTGTAAACAAACGACTAAAAGTAATTAACGTCCTTGTCTTTTAAATAAAATGAAAATCAGACAGAAACAGAAAAACCTCCACATTCAATAGTAAACTTAGGTCTCCAGCATCTATAAACCCTCACAAAGATAGAATGAGGTGAGTAACTTGCTAGTGATTCATGTTAAGATCAATTTGCTAATTAGTAAGTAATAGTCTGAGAAGCTGGGAGTAGTCGTTAAGTAAAGTTTCATAGCGAGTCAGTGTAGTTTGACATTGGAGAAAGGATGCGACAACAACACTTTTCGAAGAGAGTTCGCACTCAAGTTTCCGCTAACCGTGATGTTGACTTTTAATTCTGTACTGTAGTGGCTGTTCAAGGAGATGAGAAGGATAATAAATTCAAGGTACTATCAAAAATTTGATTGAAAGATTCTTTTGATAGTTAAAATATTGTATTATTCAATCTTACTGACTATACTTTATATCAATATGCAAGAGCAAGATATATATATATATATATATATATATATATATATATATATATATATATATATATATATATCTGTATTGTAAACAACAGAGTTAGCTTTCATCAGAGGTGTATTATTAAAGGGACAACTGATATAATCATTTTAATTCAAATTACCAATAATTTTAATTTTTTAAATATTTTCTAGTTTGTTTTTCAATATTTAAATCAAATTTATAACCAAATCAATAAAATTTATTAATTAAGAATTTAATTCTGCTGAAACATATGTGTATGATAAGTATCGTCCAGTGTTATTAGTAAAATTATATAATGATTTTTGAAGAAAATAAAATCCTGATAAAAAGATGAACAAATATCTTTTATATATATATATATATATATATATATATATATATATATATATATATATATTTTAAAAGATATTTGTTCATCTTTTTATCAGGGTTTTATTTTCTTCAAAAATCATTATACAATTTTACTAATAACACTGGACGATACTTATCACACACATATGTTTCAGCAGAATTAAATTCTTAGTTAATAAATTTTATTGATTTCGTTATAAATTTGATTTAAATATTGAAAAACAAACTAGAAAATATTTAAAAAATTAAAATTATTGGTAATTTGAATTAAAATGATTATATCAGTTGTCCCTTTAATAATACACCTCTGATATATATATATATATATATATATATATATATATATATATATATATATATATATTAGCAGTATTATCTTATTTCAATTTTTTCACGTTGACTTTTTTCGTGGTAAATCAATTGGTCTGAGGGGTTTCAAAACGAGTTATTATATGACGAATCCCAAAAAAAACATACATAATATCTTACTGTTTAATATATCGTTGATTATGTTTAATCAATTCATTTTTAGATTGAGGAAATTGTTCGGTATGTTCCAAAGACTGAAGCTACCCTCAAGGATGTTTGCCAATGGCCCATTATAAAGTGCTTACTACTTTATAAGCAGCATTGTAAAGCGGCTTAGCACTTACTTAAACAAGAGGCAATTCATAAGCCTTGAGAGAGCTCCAGTCTTTACTATTAAGAGATTTTTTTCACTTGCTTGGTTCATACCAAAGTCGTTTATTACAACATATGATTTGGAAAGACATTTACTATATGAGCAATTATTCCTTGTTCTATAATTTTCAAAATTGTCATTTATGATGCTTCATGAATTATTTATCTCCGTACTTGCCGGGATAGTTCCAGTTGCATTACCAGGATATTGGAGTCGTTGTTAAAAAAATAAAATCCACGACTAAGGAAATAACTATTATATCTTACAACCCTATTCGTCCTAACGGACTGAATGTATTTGCATATCTAATTAGGCGCATTGGTGGGTTGCCAGTTAAGTTGACACCTATGCAAATTTAAACTTTGCGAATATTGAATATAACCTATGAATATTTAAAGTTGTAGTCGGGTGCCTTCAATACTTAAACGAAAATGAAGACTCTTCTTTAATCAATACATTATTTAATTTACATTATGTATGTTTATATACACCGATGCAAGAAGTTTTCTCTATTTTGACACGCCCAGATGAATAGGTCGGAATTTACTTGCAAGGGGCCGTTGCGTGTAGGGGAAGGCACACGACTACTATACCAAGATTCAATTTTCATGGGAGTCAACTACACTAAAAACACACCAACGCACTTATGTAGATATGCAAGTGTATTCCGCCCCTTAGGACAAATAGGAGTGCAAGATATAATAGTTATTTCTGTAGTCGACATTTTAATTTTTTATTAAATTAAATATTATTTTAACGTTGTTAGTTTTTCAAATATTGGCTATTTATAATTTATTACAATATGATCTTGAACTTACAAATGATATAATAAGAAACATCATCAGCAGCCGAAGGAGGAGATCGAAGCTGCTATGAAAAATATATTGCTTGGCAAGTGCCGGTATTGATGAGATTTTACCGGAACTGGTGAGGTATGGCGGACCATAACTAACGATAGCTCTGCAGATTCTCTTTCAGAGAATATGGAATGAAAAGAGAATACCTGACTAGTGGGAGGGAAACCTGATTGTTCCAATTTATAAGAAAGGAACCCCAACTCTATGCGAAAACTATAGACCGATATGCCTTTCCTCCGTAGTGTACAAAGTATATACAAGAATTCTTGAGCAGCGTCTGAGAACCTACATGCAACGGGAAATGGAAGAGGAACAAGCATTTTGGCCTCACAGACATACTCAGAATCACGACTCCATGGTGCTAAGTCTGCCCCCTTTAGATTTTATAAGTGAGTTAATCAAGAAGATAACCTCAGTCCACTCCTCTCCAATGTTGTTATGGACGATGTGCTGAAAATGTATAAGAGGAGGACTCTCAGAGCTGTTGTCGGATACTGGAATGTGAAATCAGTGCAGGTGCAGTGTTTCCTGTACGCGGATGACATTGTGCAAGTTGCTGACAATCCAGGAAGACTGCAAGTTGCTATGGAGAAATGGAGTGAGGAGCTAAGAAGAAGAGTAAATAAAACCAGGCAAGAGTAAAGTTATGCATGTAGGCAGGGAAGAATCCTATGTCTGAGAATCCTATGTGACGGACGACTACTGGAAATGGTGGACGACTACATTTACCTGGGTACTATGATTAGCCGGGGCACCAAAATAGACCAGGAGGTTCTCAACTGAGTAAAAAAGGCTAACCAGGTCTTTTATCAAATATCGACCACCCGGGTAGGAAAACAAGAAATCAGCAATGATGTCAAGCTCCGAATCTTTAATTCGGTGTTCCTCCCTGTCTTGCTTTATGGATAAGAGAGTTGGGTTCTCTTAGAAGGACGTGGGGGTCAGCTCACAGCAGCAGAAATAAGATATTTAAGGAAAGTAGCTGGGTAGACCAGTTGATTGAGTGAGGAATGAAATCATCAGAGAAACGCTCGGAGTTAGACCAACGAGGGATAACCTGGAGGAACCCCAGCTGATGGTATGGACATGTTTGCAGGATGGGCGACGATCGTAAAGCCAAGTGGCTGCTAGAAACAAGAACAAGGGGGCAGAGACCGGTTGGCAGACCGAGACTTACATATAATGGTTATATGGAGAGACTCGGGAGCGAGCGGGGCTCCTCCTTGATGGAGACAAGAAGAATAGCCCAGGATAGGGACACGTACAGAAGATGGGCTGAGACTACTCCACGCCTAACGACACGAAGAAGATAGGGAAAGAAGAAATAGAAGAAGAAGAAAATGCCGAGCAAAGCAACAACAGACAAGCGATCGAGAAGCCTGGGGAATACACCTTAAACTTCACCTGTCAAACAGAAAGCTAGGGGATCGGAATGAAATTCCCCTCCGATCACACCTGGTAACTCAGCCGAAGAAACTGAACCTCAACCTGGCATTTCAACCCAAGTTATGGCTGAAGAATGTCCTTTTTTTACTCCTAACCCTTACCAACTACTATGAAATACGCAAGCAGAAGACATGGAATCAGCACCGATTCCCAGAGTTTCTAAGCCCCCAT
Source organism: Rhaphigaster nebulosa (assembly GCA_948150685.1). Lineage (NCBI taxonomy): Eukaryota > Metazoa > Arthropoda > Insecta > Hemiptera > Pentatomidae > Rhaphigaster > Rhaphigaster nebulosa. The sequence continues at coordinate 9,979 of CANUHP010000033.1, forward strand.
CAATATTTATTAGAAATATAAAAAAAAATCAACTGCTGTGCCAACAATTAAACAACATAGTAGGTACAGAAAAATATACGTGTCAAAGTCGTATTAATGATACAAAATTAATAATTGACATCCCAGACACATACAAAAGCATAGTCAAATATCTGTTAGATACAAAGGCAGATTTCCATACCTGCCAACTGCGCCAAGAGAGAGGGCTCAGGATGGTCATCAGACGCCTGCACCCCTCAACTCCACTAGAAGTATAAAGGAAGCATTAATGGCCATGGGATTCCAGATTCGTTAGGTAATCAATATATTTAAAGAAAATAAAAAACAGCAGGATGATAAGAACAAAATAGCCTTACCACTATTCTATGTTGACCTTGAGCGATCACCCGGGGTTGAAAAAATTTATAAAGTCACGCGTAATCACCATATTATATATTATTTATAATCACCAGTATAATTGTAGAATAACTGCCAGGCCTACGGCCACACTACACAGTATTGTCACCACATGCCTAGATGTGTCAAATGTGGTGGCCAACACAAATCGGAGGACTGCAGAAAATCCAGGCAAACACCCGCAACATGTGCACTATGCCACCAAGGGCATCCAGCTAATTACAAGGGAGGTCAGACTTTTAAAAGGCGTGTCAGAATTTTAAAATCAAGGATGCATGTAGATCCTGGACAGGAAGAGACATCTAGCCCACAAAGAAAACATCCAGAATTGTGAACACAAGAGTATCCTATGCTCGAATGTTAGGAGAGCCAGAATATCTAACACAAACTCAGGCTCTGCCACAAGAACAACCTCAACCTCAAAGATCCCATTGTCAACCTCAACCCAAACACCCACATCCCTCCATCCCACAACAAATGACTAATACCCAAAATCTAATATCACCCTATTTCCTACATTTCTCCTCCCACCAATGCCACTGCCCTCAACATGCTTCCTATAACAATTGTTGCAGCATATTCCTCACCTAAAGAAACTATTTCTGAATCCTATTTCAATTCCTTCCTTAATTCCTTAGGACACCATTTCCTTATAAGTGTAGACTTAAATGCGAAATACCAGCAATGGGGAGCCAGAACTACAAATTCTCGAGAGCAAACATTGCTGTCTGCACTTAATTCCCTTCGTTGCAACATCCTCTGGCCTATTATCCTACATACTGGCCAATATATAGATCGGCCAACCGATCTCCTAGACTTTTTCATCCACAAAGGTATAGGACCACTAAATTATTCAGTTTCCCGACTCGATGACCTTTCCTCAGACCACAGCCCTCTAATGCTAACTCTTTCCATATCGCCGAAACCCAAATCATCACCATCTTCATTCATCAGAGGTCCAGTAAACTGGAACCTCTTCCGCCAAATAATAACAGATTCAATAGACCTCAGAGTATCTCTAAAAACTCCTCAAGACCTCGATGAAGCTGTAAATTCCTACACCACCTTGATCCAGCAAGCAGTCTGGAATGCATCCTCACCTCCTCCTTCCCCAAAATACCGCCAAAATAATCCTCAACACCTTAAAAACCTTATCCATTTTAAACGATGCTCTAGGACCCTCTGGAAAAGAACCAGGCATCATGACGATCGGAAAATATACAACCGTTATTCTAAATTAGTTACAAAGAACTTCCCCACATAGATCACAATCCTATAACTCCCACCCTTCACTATCTGCTTCCGATAACTACCTCTGAAAAGTAACAAAAAAAGAAAATCCTAAATACCAGTCTATTTCCCATCCTCTCCGATAAGATGATGGATCCTAGGCTTCGTCAGATGGGAATAGAGTAGAGGAATTTTCCAAGCACCTTTCCAACATATTCATTCCTCTTCCTGTAATCTACACCATCCATACTACTAAGGCCAAGGAATTCCTCTCTTCACCGATTCATCTCTTTTTACCTCCCAATTACCTCCCAAAGCTGTCAACCCCTCTGAGATCAAATTCCTTATAAATAACCTCAAACCCCGAAAATCCCCTGGATACGATCTCCTCACTTCCCAGATCCTTCGCCAACTTCCCCCAAAAGCGGTTATACTCATTATCTGCTTGCACAATTGTATCCTTGGCACAACCCACTTTCCTCTGATGTGAAAACACTCCACAATTATCCTTTTCCATATACCAAGCAAACCTGTCAATAATACCTCATCCTATAGGCCAATAAGCTTGCTTCCGATTCTTTCAAAAGATTTTGAAAAAATCTTTCTAAAACGCATCCTTCCAATTGTCGAATCCCAAAGAATCCCATCACACCACTTCGGATTTCGCTCAGGACATTGTTGATCATATATTCTTTTGCACTTGAAAGCAAGAATATTGCTCTGGCGCCTTTCTGGGCATAGCACAACTTTTCGACCGGGTATGGCACGATAGTTTGCTTTTCAAGGTTAAAATCCAATTACCTCCAATTCTTATACCTAAACCTTCGATCCCACCTCTTTAACCGTTCCTTCAGAGTTCGCTGTGGTACTGAATTTTCCAACTATTACCTAATCGAAGCCGGTATTCCACAAGGTAGCGTTTTAGGTCCAGCCCTCTACATTTTATTTACCGCTGACCTTCCTACAAACCCCGATACTTTTCTGGCAACATTTGCCGATGATACCGCTATCCTATCATCCCATTCCGATCCTGAAATGGCATCCTTAAACCTGCAAAGGCACCTCTCTCTGATCGAACAGTTGGCGCATCAAGGCCAATGAATAAAAATGTAAGCATATCACATTTACCTTCCGACGCTGATCCTTTCCGCTAGTCCATTTTAATTCCACACCACTTCCCATTTCAGACATAGTCCGATATCTTGGCTTCCTGCTTGACAAAAGACTAACATGGAACCCACATACTAGACTTAAAATACAAGAGCTTAATCAACGATTTGGCTAGTTATACAAACTACTCAGTACAAACTACAGAACATCTCATCTATCAATAGACAACAAACTATTAATCTACAAAACCATTCTGAAGCCTATTTGGACACGGACTAGAACTGTGGGGGATAGCTATACTTTCGAACATCAAACGTATTCAATCCTTCCAGTCTAGAGTCCTCCATACAATATACAATGCCCCATAGTATGTTTCAAACATAACATCCCGTATATTCTTGACATAATTTCATACAAATTCTACATGTTTCATCTGAAGAATTCTTACTCATCATCCTAACCTCTTAGCACAATCCCTTTCCAGCATCAACCATCACTATAACCTTCCTCGAAGGTTGCCTCGAGACCTTTTGTTAATGTGCTATTGAAGTTCTGGCAATGGCCAGCTTTTCCACTCAGGTCCTGAGCGTCTGTGGCTCTAGTGCCCTCACTCTGTCTCCACTGGCCTTCCATACCACTGACGCGACTGGGTGAGAAGCGCTGGGATCTCCTTGAGCCCAGCTTTGCCATTCACATGTGGGGGGGGGGCAGAGCTTGGTTCGGAGTTCTCTGCGCAGATTGTAAACATTGTATAGAGATATGAATGTGTTAAGATAATTTAATTTAATAAGATAATAATTAATAATTGAAATGAATGATAATTAATAATTTAAGATAATTTCTTTTATTTTTACTTAACTTAATTTTTCTTTTCTTGGTTGTTTACTTATTTTGCTACTACTTAAATTGTCTGTCTATTAATTTTTACTGGTAATGTACATTTTTTTTTCTTTTTATATGATATTTATTATTTTTATTTTATCTCCTTATGTTTTGTTTTGGGTTTTTTTTTCGCTTATCTTGTATATATAGTATGAATGGAATCTTATAGCCCTAATACCAATTGCCCTTGAGTGTGGCAGCTGGTATTATTTTTCAAATAAAAAGTAAAAAAAATAACGGTATAAGACCTCCATAAACAAGAGTGTTGGAAACTTTTGTTGTGTCAAATCAAAAAAAAGCTATGCAGAAAACGTTTTAAATAAGCAACCGCATATCTCCATATTGTCAGTGGTTAGTCAATTTACTATTTGAACCATTTTTGAAAATTCTTTTAAATATAAAGTATCAGTTTTAATAATCTAAAAGTTATATTTTTGAATCCACTTACGAAAAAATGAATTATTGAACCTTTTGGAAAAATTAATCTTAAAATAAGATATAATACGAAAAATGTATTTTGTAAAATATATGTAGCACTATTCAACGTATATGCCCAAAACCCTTGAAATCGGTCAGATGGATATTTTTTTTAAGCTTGGTTCATTTAAACATGAATGATTTTTTTAATAAAAACTTTAGAAGCTAGATTGTTTTCAGTTGGAATCATTGTGGTTTTGCAACGATCGTTTAAATGATTTTTTTAAATAATTAAATAGATAAAAATAACAATACATTCATTTAATTTAAAATTAAGTAGAGATTACCTTTCTAAAATGGTTCATTTATACGGATATACTTTGGCATTAAGGGTGATATCTTGAATATCTGATTGGGAACAATAAAAAGAAAAAAAAACATTATAAAAAAATATAATTTACAATATATTCAATACAAATTTCAGCATGCAATTCTTCTTGCAGCAATGGTAAGTTCCCTGTTGATACGACTTGTTAAGTCAGGTGTGAAATAGCGGTCCGTAATGAAAGCACTATCGATAGGAATGTGTCCGAGAATATAAGAGATGCCGTAGTCCAGGAGTGCGGACACGAAGGCAGGAGCACCATGAGATCCGAAGTGGAGCACGTAGTTGCCAGTAGGCCGCAATACCTTTACCGACACTTGGCAAGTCGCCAGATTGTTCCTGAAGACATCAATGATGACTGGAGCTTCAGCATCCAGTATTGAAAAGTGAAGTTCTGTGGAAAACGAGTAACCGAAGAAGTTTAAGGTCAGTTTCTCGACATCGACACTAAGCACTCCTAGGTTCACCATAGCCTCAGCGTGAGCCTGCTCGGCCGTCTGGACACCAGCGGTCGAACCTTTCCTTTCCAGAGTGGTCGGGCCACGGATCGAAACTCCTTTCCAACTAATTATCAAGTTATCGGTGATACCAGTATTGAGATCATAGTCAGGCATATTGGCGGTCGTGGAGACTAAGTGACGGCCCTCCTCGAGAACGTTGTCGAAGAAGTGTTCTAGTTGCAGTGGAGGAAGAACCGCTCCTGAGGTGGAAGCTGCGAGGAACAAGAGACACAGGATCACCGACATACTGTACAGCACTGGGAAACCAACGCCTGTCCACTTCAAGTATATTAATCTTATCGCTATATACACCAGGACTCTGATTCAGATAAATGTAAAACACTGATAACATTATCGATATATTTTCATTTATAATTTAATATGAATTAAAATCAGAATACTTGTTTTAGAAAATTTCAAGACTTTTCATGGACTTCAAGAATCGCGTTGTTTCATATTCTAATTCGGAGAGCCGATTCAAATTCAACTTTCAATTGTGATGCAAAATAAAAAAGGAGTAAAATTGTGAAAAAAGGGTAATTAAGGGCTACAACTTGGCACAATCTAAAATAATAAATTAGGGATTGATAAATTATTCGCAACTTCTATAATTTTGTTTTTATTGAAAATTAGTTTCGAATGTTATATATTCATCTTCAGTTCTAAAAACTGTATATTACACTTAATTTAATAGGTATAATAATACCGAACTGAATTTTGAATTGCTTATTTTTGAATTTTTTTGTGTTTTTATAACTGGAGATAAATTGTATAACATTCGAAACTAGTTTTCAATAAAAAAAAAAATTATAGAAGTGACAAATAATTTATTTGTGGGAAATAAGGCTGAGGGTACCAGCCAGATCCCCAATTTATTATGTATCCTCGAATTGTATTATGTATCCTTAAAGCCCCCACTCCTATGCAATAGAGAAAGGGACTCTGTAGACTATGTAGGGGATTCTGTAGCCAGTAAAATGATTAAAATGGATAAATAAAAAATAAAAAAAAATCGCAAGGCCTGTCAATTTTTCAACCAATCATTTTATTGGCGTTTAAATGTAAATTATGGAAATTTTCAAACGTCGAGTGTGTCATTACAAAAAAAATAAATAATGCATAATAATTTCAAAAAATGTTAGTTCATCATTTTATCTATTATGTATCACCAGTGACAGATATAATACTTCTGAAATGAATATCGTAACAGCCACGGGAACCAACTATTACAAGAAATGATGAACTAACATTGCCTGCTTCTGTAATAATTTTGAGTTATTGAATGATTTTATTTTTTGTGATATATGCTTTTTTTTTTATTTTAATGACACATTGCCCATAACGGTAAAAGTAACAACTGAGATAATCATTTTTAAAAGGTTTTTAATCCATTATTTGAAATTTTATAGGAAACGCAAAAGTCTATCATTAATCTGTTATTGGACAAATTGACTTTATGATTTTTGCATAAAGATATAGAATTGTTTTATTTTTTACAATTTTAATAACTTTTTTCAGTTTACTGTACCTTTTTCTATGAATTTTCAACACTATATAATTTCACTTAGTAGTTTTTGGAAAGAAATGTGGATGCAATACTTTTTGGAAAGAACTAAATGGAATATAGTATTTTTTGAAAGAATATAAACTCTTTCCTTAAATTGAAGCTTTAAATTTATAAGATGATTGACATTTAACTACGTACGGACATAATGATTTTTGTTTTCCGTCAAAACTGGGTATATTGAAATTAAAAACTTAATAATATTCCCAGAACGATATTTAATTTATTTATGGCATAAAAATAAATAGATACATAACAATTAGGTTAAATGTTATTTATCATTCCCCATTCTTAAATGTTGTTTATTCTTAGTTAATATCATAAATAAATTTGGTACATAAACAAAACTAAATAATCCGAAAACGGCTCAAACGATTTTAACAAAACTAGCTGAAAATCTTCTCCTTAAAGCCCGTTTAATTTTCATATATGTATCACATCATCGAGGAAATGTAGAGGAAAAAGTTATCATGAAAAGAATATTTTATTTGCGCATAGCATACAAAATATGCATTTTGTGGTAAATTATGTACAGTTTTGTATGAAAGGTAATTAAATTCCCTCTCCTCCCAAAAAAATCACCTAATCGGGAATGTATTATCAAAAATACAGCTTAGCTCATAAGTACTAAAGACCCTAGATGGAAAGTCCAGCGCGTCCGGAAGGAGACGAATGCGACCGAACCTCCTCCCACCAATCGCCAACATGTTAACAATACGCTCTGTAACAATGTACTATAATAATATAAAAGTAGAAATTAACGTAATAATTATCTACTTTTATATTACTTAATGGATACAAATGATTCCATAGAAACTAAATGGAATTTTCTTGGAAACTTAAACCGAAACTTTTAAAATATATCTTCAGCTTGAAAAAACAAAAATGCATAGTAAACAGAATCGCCGTACTAAAATTGTTTAAAAAACTAATCTATTTACTTTTGTGAGAGAAGACTTGAGTAAGCGCATTCTGCTGAGTTTATTTCAAGTAATGTTTATGTGAACTCTTTAAAATCATGATAAGAAGATTATGACTACAGAGTGGCAAGGGAAAGAGTTGTGTGATGCGCGCACCGCACCAGATTTTTTTGTTTCAATCGATTATCCTCAGGAATATTTAAAAAGCTCTTCCCATCAATAGATAGACACTCTGTCTGCATGCCAGAGATTTCATTATCAAGGACAGTTAGCCTAATTATTATATAATTACATACTTCCATATTACTCGACTACAGCAAAGCCACAAAGAGGGTGAAGTGTTTTGCTTGGCCGTTAGTAGATATGTAAAGGTTGACTTTCGCTGGTACTGCCAGCGGTTGCGGCCGGCAAAGTTTGCGGGCAGTTTACTACTACTTTGACTGAATAGGTAGTGATATATTTCGCTGGCACTACCCGGCAATCTAGGTATGACGTCATACCTATACTGTAGCGCCTCTCGCATGCCATTTAAAACAATGTCGTTTAATAAAAAAGGATTAAGCGATTATGACGACCAACGTCTAGTAGAGTTCGTTAACCAGTTTCAGGTACTTTATGAAAACAATAATAAGGACTATATGAATGTGATAGTAAAAAATAATGTGTGGAAAAACATATTATTTTATTTTTATATTCACACAATATTATTATTATTATTATTATTGTATTAATAAACAATAAAGAAACCTCGACAGACGAACTTTGTTCATTGTCTAAAATACGTAAGAAATATCTAGTTGTAAATAAACGTATTCATTTATCTATAATTTGTATGTATCTAAATAACATACTATTTTAAGGATATACTATATAGTTATAGTTTTATATGGTTTGATTATAAATAGAGGAGAGGCTATTATGTTATAGGTTATGCAAGAGTGGGACGCTGTAGTGGGCAGTTTCAGCGAAATATAGAAGCAGTAACAGTGGCAAGCTTTGCCAATCGCAACTGCGGGCAGTACCAGCGAAAGTCTACCTTACAAGGTTCGATGTGATTCCGTGAATGTTTTGAGCTCAAAATACTAGAGAAATGTTGTATTAAATATGTTTAATCGGTTCGTTCAAGGGTATTTAACGATTTTTAGAGAGAATGGCTCAACCGAGTTTCAAGTTTAATAGCTAAAATTATTCGTTCTGATTCCGTGTTTCGTAACATTTTGAGCTCAAAATACTAAAGAAATGTTGCATTAAATTTGTTTAATCTGTCAGTTTGATGGTATCTAATAATTTTTTGAGAGAACTGCACGACCGATTTTTAAGTTTGATGGCTGAAATTACTCAGTGAATTCCCGTAAATTTTTTGAAACATCGTGAGCACAAAATACTTAAAAAAATATTTCATTATATTTTATGTATTTTCGGCTTTTGCATTATGTTTCTTATTGTATTATTTATAAGTTCACGATCATATGCTAATAAATTATAAATAGCCAATACTTGAAAAATTAAAAAGGTTAAAATAAAATAAAAATCCAGAATAAAGAAATAACTTTTATATTTAACAAACCCTATTCATCCTAAGGGACAGACGTAACTGCATATCTACCATTTTGTTATGAATGGATTGTTACAGCACTGATCCCAACTGTAGCTCGACCTCCTTGACTTTTTCACAAAAGGTATACGGCCCCTAAATTATTCCGTTTCCCGGTTCGATGACCATTACTTAAATCATAGACCACTAACCCTAACCCTTTCCATACCATCGATTCCAAAATTGCCTCCACCTTCATTCATCAGGGGTCTAGTGAACTGTTACATAAATAAAAACCGATTCAATAAACCTTATGGTACCCCTAAAACTCATCAAGACCTAGACGAAGCTGTAAATCTGTAAAGCTGTAAATCCCTTGATCCATCAAGTAGTCTGGACTGCATCCTCAACTCTACCTTCTCCGAAATACAAGTAGAATCTATAAGCCTATCAAGTTTATAAGCCCCAAGACCTTATAGACCATTCCGCTCTAATATAACCCTCTGGCAAAGAACCAGGCATCCTGACGATCGAAAATTATAAAACTATTATTCCGAACAAGCAAAAAAAAATTGACCACCTTTAGAATCCAATCCTTCAATTCCCACCTTTCCTCACACCCTGTTTGTGATGACACCCCCTAGAAAGTTATTAAAAAAATCCTGAAATACCAGTCTATTTCTCATGCCTTCCTCCTCTCTCTTCCGACGAGATTATGGTTCTTGGGCTTTGTCAGATAAGAATAGAGCTGAAGATTTTGCCAAATCCCTTTTCAGCACATTCATTCTCCATTCCAAACTCCATCCTACCCATAGAGTTAAAGTCAAGGGATTGCTCCCTTCATCGATTCCCTTTTTTCTACCTCCTAAAGGTGTTATCACCTCTGAGATCGAATTCCCAGAACCGTCGACAGCTTCACTAAAAAGTCATTATATTTCTTTCCTACATATACAATTTTCCTTTTCTTTAAACCAGGTAAACCTGTCAATACTACTTCATCATACAGACCAATAAAAAATCAACTTCCTTGATCGAGCAATGGTGCATCGAAGTCAATGAATCAAAATGCAAGCATTGCCATTTCACCCTCCGATGTAGATCCTGTCCACCGGCCCTTTTAACCCCATACCACTTCCCTTTTTCGACTAAATCCGGTATCTTGGCTTCATACTAAATAAAAGACAAACATTGAACCCACACATAAGAATAATCGACGAGAGTTTAATCGACGATACGGTCGGTTATACTAACTACTGAACAGAACATCTCATCTTTCAATTGACAACAAACTGTTAATCTACAAGACCTTATTTGGACCAACTGACTTGAACTGTGGAGGGCAGGTAAATTTTTGAACATCAAACAACTCCAATCCTTTCTGTGGGTAGGGTTAGAATTTACACACGGAACGTCCACCTTTAGGAAAAGGCGTCTAAAGGAGTCTGTTGTCCTGAGGATAGAGGGCAAATCACCCACAAGAGAGAACACTTTGATTCAAAGAAATAAAAATAACGCAATATCTATTTCCACTTCGATTCCGTAAAATACATGATAAATTGCAGCAGACAATAACTGCACAAACATAATTAACAATGGCAATACATATAGTATAACCGGTATATTTTAAGGTTATTCACCCCATAATATACAAAATATTATTTTGTTTATTCATTGTTGTTTTGGTCATTTATTAGTTATAAATGAAGTTTTTTTTCCTCCCTCCCTCAAAGATTTCTACAGTATATTTCTCAGTACAGTGCAACTTCTTATTAGTGCATATTTTACTAAAAAAAAAAAAAATCGGTATGTAAGAAATCAAAATAAAGAAAATAATACACATCAAATAAAATAATAATAATACACATCTTTCTCATGAATAGCATATATAACATCTTAACAATTTATTATATATTTTTTTGTATTATTCAAAGAAATCCTCTAGGATTGGTTTAAGCGTGAATGTTTAACTTGTTTTAATTTCGTATTTTATTTTAAAAGCATTAATTTTTTAATTATTAAGCATGAAGTTTTTTCGAAAATCAAGGAATGAGACAAAAATTTGGAATGTGAAATAAAATTTATTTCTGTATATCTCATTGAGGAACCCGGAGATAGAAGCAGCGTATAACCTAAGAGATTCCTGAAATTTAATTGTAAATATAATGGAGCACTGTAAAATATAAAAAAATTCAGATACATATATATGTTGCCTCAATGTTTAAATAGAAAATTTAAAAATTATGATGATCCTGAATATAAATTCAGCTGTAAACCTGCAAATAAAATAGCCAATTTATACAAAAACATAGAGATAGGACAGAAGAAAATAAAAATATAGGTGTAGTAAATAAAATTTGCTGCTTAAACTGTCCTAGAATTTATAATGGCGAACATGGTCAATATATAAAGGAATGAATAAATCAGCATACAGTTGATTGAATTTTTTTTTAAAAAAATACGAAATATAACAAAAAAACTGTATTCGTACACTGGAGCATCATGTTGAAGTTGTAATGAACCTTACACATTTGAAATAACAAATCCAATTACAACTATTTCATCATTATAAATTAGACTTGGAATATATTCATTATAAAATATTACCAGGAATTTTCCTTTGAAATATTTTTTTCAAGTTATAACAGGCTCTGAAAGATAACAACATTTTATCACATGATAAGGCCAATCGATATAAGTGCTTGTTCCAAATTGCTAGTTTCATTTCGTTTAGTGGATCATGTTCTCAGTGTTGTTCCTTTTCGGGTTAGTTTCGACAGCCCTGAGCTTTCCAGGGCCAGTTGGAGTAACGGAAGGCCTTCCGGAATCGCAAGTCGAAGCATTTTTCGACAATGTCGCACAATCGGCTTTTAAGAGTCTCAGCACATCCCAACCGATACCCGATGTCGATTGGGGGATCGAGAGCATCTACGGAATACCCTTCAAGCTCAAAGTCCAGACGAAGAATGGAAAACTGCAGAGTCCTACAGCGGTGAAGAGGATAACAAGAGTGTCCGGTATTCAAGAAGCGTCAGGGACCGCGCATGTTCAAGGATACATCTACCTGGGGAAATTGGAAGTCAGCTACGAAACATTCACCGTCAACATCTTCGGTCTGGAAATCACAGGTAAGGCGACGGGGAGGATAAACGAGGTTACGACTCCGGTGAGCATCCATATTTACACGAATACAGTTAAAAGTCGGACGACGACGGCGACGATCGGAGAACTCAGCGGATACGCCACAGTTCACCTGGGTGAAGATACTGGCTATATATCAATCTTAAATTATATCTTAGATGCTGTTTTTCTCCTCAGGTATACACACGATGCGTTTTGCTGGGCTTTCTTCCAAAGCATTACACCAATCATCGAAAAAGCTCTTACTGATGCAGCTAGCCTTACTAGTCTCAATTAATCTTTTATTTATGATATCAGGATTGACAATAGCTTTCGGAAATATTTCAATACAAGTTGTTGATTTTATTGTTATTGTGGAATTGTAACTTACGTACAATATGTATAAAATAAATTATTTTTGATTGATCTGTTTTTATACTTTTTTTTAATGACCAGTTGGTAAAAATTATTTTATATAAACCATTAGAACAGTTCCCTTTTAAGTTAAAAAAAAGTATAGTTTTGTAATAATTCGTAACCATGAACATATTACTTAATCATCAATCAAAAGAATCTTTAAAAAACTAACATTTTATGTATTTTTTCTAACATTTCACAAATCTGAGAGCAGGAATAGTATTTCATTGAGGTAAGTAAACGACCAAAAATTATGTTTTTTAGTCAATACCTACCTACAATTTACTTATATAATATTAAATTTGGCTAGCACGATAATTGGCAAAATGATCAAGCTGGGAAAATTTGAAATGATGTACTGGCACTGTACATCTATTTATGTTATTATAATTTTCAAATGACTTTACGCTCTAAAGTATTGTTTAATTTTTTTCGATTATAATTTAACCTCAACAATTTTACGATAACCTCAGAAAAAAAATGTTTCAATTGTAAGATTATAAATGATACCTAAATCATTCACATCTTGCAAAAATTTTATAGTATTCATCTAAGTGGGTAAATCCTAAAAAAATAGTATTTAAAAAATATAAAATGATGCAAAGTAGCAGACGACATTTTTGTAAGTACTCCAGAATAATTTTCTTTAATAATAAAGTTAACAAAGATATAAATTCTCAAGTCTCAGCACCATTAACATTACCTATAAAGATTAAAAATTTGAAGAAAAAAAAGAGGGTTACGGAAAAAAAGAAATTGTTCCAATTGAAGAAAAATTGGTCTGAAACGCATGTTAACTAAATTATAAATTTTATTTAGAATTGCTATCTATTGATATGAAATCAATAAGCTAAGTGTGAGCAATTCACTCAAAACATTTTCTGTTTGCTTCAGATGTGCTATCATACACCAACTGTCCATCAGGAATGCTATCTATCATTTTCTACATCACCTTCTACGACAATAACATTGCATATGTTGACTAAAAGTTGGGAAATAGTTTGATTTACATCCTGTTAACAAACGTATACACTATAAAAGATACAGGTGGACAAAAAAGACAAACCACCACAATTTTAGAGATGAATATCGGATCAAATTTCTTGGCTTCAGAAATGACTCCGAGGTTACCTAACGCAATGAAAAAATACCCTATGGTATTCATTATTCTCTTCATGTCACAATCGTTATCTGTTGTGTACCTTCAAAAATAATTCAATGAAGTGGAACCAAAGATAAAGATATCTCAAAAGCAAGGTTCCATAATGAAAAGTCCTGTGGCAAATCTCTAAGGTTAGAAAAAAATATGATATGATAAATAAATGAAAATATGATAAATAAATTAAAAAATATAATTAGTTTTAACAATATCTAAATTATTAACGCATCCTTAATGTAAATAAATTTATTATTAATAGCATACTAATTATTTAACTATGGTTTCAATAGTAAATTAAAACGTCAATTCTATTCATTTAATCAAAGAAACATCTCAGGATCAGCAAAACATTGACTAACAACAAATAATTTCGAGCTAAATGTTTTTGGAGAGCTTCATATTACCAAATCACAAGAATTGACAATAGCTGAAATATCAACCCTTATACTGACAGCACAATTTCTATTTGAAAAAAAAAATTAAAAATCATAAAATTAACGTTCAATTTGAGCCTGTATTATTGGATTATTATTTTCGATAACGAATCTTTGTAATCGACCAAGATAAAAAGATTTTAACACCTCTCCTCAAAATTTGAGGTTTCACGTTACAAAATACGAAAAATCCAAAAATCGAAAAATATTCCGTGCATGTTTTCTGCATTAACATATTCATAAATGGTTTAAAAAATCTCGTACTTTATAGGATTACGACTACATGTTTTTTCGACCTTATTAATGAATACAATTAACTTTAGACCCTCTCACCCTCTCCCTAACACCTCTCTAAATTTCTGTTTGATATTATCAATGAGATAGCAGTAAATATATTCTGAGACAATTCAGCTTTTGCATTTTATAAATCATAATAAACAGAGAAAAGCTTTTATTTTTAAATTATTTAAAATTTCATCACATAAATTAGGGTTTATATTAGTTATGTATAAATGAATTAATTAAAATGCTGAATAAAAAGCTCCCCGGGACTTATGAACAAGGAAATGTTTCAAGAATATTGAAACAATTCCCAATAGGTTTCTAAATGGAGAAACTATTGAACTTAGTCGTATAATCCATGTCTTATAGCACCAAACCAATTTCAATATCTTTAATCATAATTAATCATTATTATTTCATTTTAATTTTAACCGTTACTTTTTTCTATAAAATTGGACCTTATATAAAATTAGTCTTAATTATAAAAAAATTAAGATGAAATTATTATAGATTCAATTATGAAATATTGAGTGTATAATGATATTCAAACTAGTGCCAGAAGACTTGGATTACATATGTGATTTGTCTTGAAGATTGGGAAATATCCCGAAACTTGGACAATAATTATGCATAGAAAAGTCTCATAAAAGAATAAATATAAAGAAAAAAATCACTTCTCATAAATCACCTAAAATCATAGTAGTATAATACAATTGTTCCATAAAAAAGTACTACAGAAATTAAATTATGAAATCAAATCACAATCCTTGTTTTAGTAATAATAACCATTGTACAAATATATTTATAGCTTACATCTAGTAATAGGAAGTATAGATACAAAATTATCTCAAACACTTAATATATTTATTGTTAAAATAATATATTTATTTTTAAATATTTCTTCTTAGCGGTTATGATACATAGCTGAAATTTTTCGTCCGAGTAAATCAGAAAGTTCATGTGTGGATTGTATCCTGTAATTGTTACCGTAATTTCAAAAAATGATCTGTTTTTAGGAGAGTTTCATATATTTATAAGGAGAAAGCAGACAATGAAGAATGATGGAGGTGAAGGCAAGAAGGCTTAAGGAAGGTTTTAAAGGATCGGAGTTCTGATGGTAGAGGCTTCAAGGATCTTAGGCCTCAAGAAAATACTATCGTCACCACCTTTAGGTTAGTTTTTTTGTTTATAACTTTTTGTATTTTCCTTATCTTGACTTATAATTCAATCACCTAAACTGAAAGAGTTCTGGATGTTGATCGAAATATACTGTATATTAACCACAAAAGCAATGAAAAAATTGCTATAACGAATAAGGATACCATGAAACAGCAAATCCTCCTCCACATTCTCGAATTTATTGAATCTTTTATTAGTTTTTTTTTTTTTTTAAAATCAAATAAAGTGCGGATTCATTTAATTAAATATCCCAATGTATACATATCTAGTAAAAGCATAAACATAAAAATTACGTAAATTATTGATCTATTACAAATTTGAATATTGCTGGGCACACTATATTGGAGAACTGAGAACGCGCTCCAGCCAGCGGGCTGGAAGGGACAGAAATGAGTGATGGATCATTCGAGGTCAGTGAAGACTTATTGGGCCTGTTCTATTGCCTGCCGAATATCATATGGCATCCAAACAAGAATATCTGTCTTTTCTATTATTAATAATGTTAATAATTTCTATTATTAATAATTGATTTATGAATAAATTAATTATAATATAAATAGTATGTAGTTAGATTAGCTTAAACTTGTTGAAGCTCCTCAGTTGTTATATTGCTGTCTAGAATCTCAAAAAGACCTCAAAATCGGAATCAACCCCATAAAAATTAATTTTCAATTTACTAAAAAATTATAGATCTTTAAAGATTATATGGATCGATGAAAATTGGTAAATATGTTTCTCATCAGATAACTAGAAAGGCAAAATCAGGCCGCAACCTACATGTATAGGAAGAGTTTAAGTAATTTTGAACAACTTACGACGATTTTGATGATAGAAAAGTTCTTGTACATTTAATACAAAATTAATTTTTTCCAGTATCTGGGATAGATCAGTGGCTGCATATTTCACTAGCTCTACACGCAGGGCCACACGGTCGGGTTTATTAAATCGGATGTAATTTAACAAAATAAAGAATTTAATTTTTATGTTGGATTGACTGATCCTTAACATTTAAAAAAAAGAGATATATAGCTCTGAAAATTTTTTTTGAGCGTAAATAAGTCACCTTCACCAGATGGGTGTCATCTGCATCAGTGGCTGCTCGAAGATAAAATTGATAAAGTTGATGGCCGAAAATTTTTAGCGTTCGTTTAAATTTTATTTAAAAGGGAACAAAGGTGTATAAAAGGATAATTTAATCAGAAACCTCCTAAAATACTCAGAGAACGAAATTAAACATTTTTTAATTATAATGACATAAATTGTTATCTATTTTTGTAACAGTTCAAGCTTGATCAATTTATTTAATAAATGAAATTCATTCTTTTTATTTTTATTTGTGCGAAAGGATGGGGATGCAAGGTCTAAGCCTGGTTAAAGATTTCAGTTAAACAAAAATCAAATAAAAAAATAATCAAACAGAACAGCTAGAAGTAGGATAACAATCCAATTCTACACTTTATCACAATAAAGAATAAGGAAGATAGATAGATAGATACAGGTAAACGGTTTTAAGCACAGCACTCGCAGTGTAAAAAAACTAAAAAAAAACATTACATTCCACCAAAATGCTAAGGTTGGTACTGTGAGATCTACACTATTATTTCTCTCCGCAGCCTCGCGCATGCGCACAAAAACTTCACGCCTGTGGAACTGTAAACCGCACAGTTTCGTTCAAAGATTTTTGTATCTTTTTCATAAATTGTGCGTATGGCTGTCCTGGCATTAACCTAAAAGATTAGATATTGCCCAAGTATAAACAAAGAATAAAAGAAAATAATAATAATAATAATAAGCTCTTTATTTATTCTGGGACAAGTCCCTTTAGAATAACAATTACAGGCAATGATAGATGGGCTTCAGAGCCTTAGAGTTATTGATATAGAAACATATGCGTTAACAGATAATTAAAAAAAAAATAAAGAAAAGTCAATAAATAAATACAATTAATAGTATTAATAGTCTAATTGATTATGTCTTAAAACAAAAACCACACGAAATTCGTATGTTAATTAGATATGACAAAATTATAAATGAAGGAACATATTCACAAATGTTGATTGACATCATAGAAAATCTATTTACAATGTTTTTTGGAACTGGATAGAAAATAAGTGATTGAACAAGCGGGATTTGAAGGTGATAAGAGTATTGGAGCGACGAATGGAAGGAGGAATGGAATTCCATAAGGATGAGGATCGGACAAGAAAAGATCTGTCGAAAGCTGCGGATCGGTGGGCCGCTATATATAAATCTGAAGGCCGAGAACGGGTATGACGAGAATGAACAGAGGATTTGAATTGAAGGAGATCGAAAATATAGGATGGACGGCGGGATTGGATAACTTGGTAGAGGAAAGATGCAAGGATATACTTACGACGGTAGGAAGGATAAAGCCACTTCAACTCTTCGTAATATCGGGAGACAGAGGCGTCCCTCGGGATCCCGAAGATGAATCGTACAAAGCAATTTATCAAACGTTTTATTTTTGCCTCGAGGTCCCCAGAGACGCCTCCGTACACCGCACAACAGTAATCAAAGTGGGGGAATATTAAGGAAGTAACTAGGAGTCTACGGGTCTCAAGTGGAAATAGGTGACGGAGGTAATTTAGTCGCTTTAAAGTGTAAAAGGTACGACGGAAAATATCGGAAACATGATCTTTCCAGGAAAGAGTTTGGTCAAAGGTGATTCCAAGGTTTTTTAAAATAGGACTGATTTTATTGATTATTATTGATAATATCAAGTGGAAATGGGGTAATGCAGTTCCACAGTTTTTATACGCTAGCCGCCACTGATCAGCATTTCACAACCACCTGAAACCTGATACGCATGGTTCGTATTGGGCAGCTGAAATCATCGAGCAGCAGTGTTTAACTAAAAAAAAAAAAAGAAAAAAAAAGAAGGGTTTTAAGCTCCATCAGAGGCTGGAGGCTGTTGGTAGGTAGCAACAGTTGAAGAAAAGCCTCTATAATCAAACAATAATTACAAAACATTGATAATAAATAATACAACTAAATTTAAACCTAATGTATACGCTGTACCGACCTTGACACTAATTTATTTTCAGCCCCAAATCTGAATAATTTTCTTGTTCTCGAAATTATCAACCATGGAGTATTTTTCTATGCACTGAATGCGTGACTTTCTTATAAATTATAACGAGCATATTTACTCATTATTTCATTCTAACAACTACAAGTACCAGTTGTCTAGTATTAATGCTGGTATTTATTGGTGTGGGAAGTAGTCCGGGAAGTGGGTCTTTTGATCTTTTTTACCAACCACTGACGGCCATCCCGACCTCACCAGAGTGGGAATGTAAGATTCGGGGACCTACAAGAAATAAACATTAACTAGTCCTGGTGGAAATCGAACCCACACCGCTCTGACCCATTACTCTGCGGTTCTGGTTTAGTAATCAGGTTTTTGAGGATGGTAATTCGTAAACAGTGAGGTTCAGATAAGATCCGATTAAAACCCACAGTTTCCACTATTTTAGGCAAGAAATCACTATTATTATAATTTATATTAATCTCTTGTTTGTTTTTTTTAAAGTTAAGATGATTAAATATTTATGTACACAATTGATAAATATAAAAGGTAATGATTTCACTCAGCTTTTAAGAAAAGTCATGGCATTTTAAATCTCACATTACAATAAAAGGCCTAAAAAGAACCCGTTGGCTCGATGCCGATAAAGCCAATTGTTACCTGCATTTATAGTGGGAGCCAAAGTAGAAAAAATCTCAGAAATAATATTAAAAAGATACAAAAAACACTAAAGTTTTATTGTAGTTGATAAACTTATATAAATAATAACATAAAGGTACTACGTCATTTAGAAGGGAAAAACTTCTTACGGAGCAATGAATTTAAACAATGTATTTTTCATAAATCCATAAATAGCGATTTTTACAATTTATTTTTCTTTCCTTAATTTTTGCGTGGAAAATTCTCGAAATGTTCAAGTACTAGGATTTCAAATTTTTGAATATCTTAATCAGAACATCCTAGCAAAAGACAGCATTACCTGAATTTTAAAATGTAGAAAATTGAAGAGTAGCAATGCTTTGGTTTATTTTTTTTAATTTGTCAAATTAACATAGCCTACGAAAAAACTCTGTCTTCTCGCATATCCGGTCTATAATTGTTATTTTCTGATTGGTTTAATACATATGATTTTAATCTATAAATATCTTTATCTTATCCCGCTTCTAAGTTTAATTTGATTAATAGTTTCTTTGTTTTGTAAATAGTGGACAAGCTAATAGTTCTTTAATAGTGTTTAAGATTTATTTTCATAATTTCTTTTTGTATACTTAATAATATTTGCTTGTTTTCTATGAGTAGCTTATGCTCATTTGAATTTAACTTCTTTTTCCATTTTCCATTTCCTTTTATTCCATGCCTTTTTAGTTTTACTGTAATAATTTCATGTAAGACTTCAATTTCGACCCCTTCAAAGATACATTTTTATTCAACGTAAAATTTTCTATAAATATCTGTAACCATTGGTAGGTTTTTTTTTTTTTTTTTTTTTTTTTTTAATCAAAAAAGCTATTTCGGCTCCACTGTGATGTGCCTTTCCCCATAGAGCCAAAACAATCAGAACATCCTAGCAAAAGACAGCATTAGCTGAATTTTAAAATGTAGAATATTGAAGGATCATAATGCTTTGGTTTTTTTTTTTATTTGTAACACAGGCTACGAAAAAACTCCGTCTTCTCAACCTCGCACATCCGGTCTACAATTGTTATTTTCTGATTGCGGTCTTCCCCTTGGATAATTAACCGGCGGAATCCCGCTAATCTTAGCCTATAAAAAAAATATTTTTAGTAGGTAAAGTAAATTAAATAAACACAAGTATATAAACTCACTATACAATTTAGAATTGTCTTATGATACCGAAAAAGTACGAACACTTTTAATAACAATAATGAAATGGGTAGAAAAATTTACAAAGAACTATAAATATTCTTGAAAAATCAGAAAATAATAGCATTTGTGTACTGTATATACTTGCATGTACTGTGTTCTTTAGATCCGCCATAAAATACTAGCATTTTTGACGGTTTGGATTGCTTTTCCATCTCTCAACATGATTTTATTGGTAGTCATCACAGTCTCAAATATACCTCCTGAAATAATGTTCCTGAAAACTATTGTCACAGAGATAAGGCAATGTGAGGTAAATGCCTTTTCTGGGTAAATGGGTTAATCTCGTTTAATCCGAACCCTCAACTAGTAAGAGTTGCCCTTTACGGACCATGAAGTCTAAACACTAATGTATCAGAAATGAGCCACGAAAGTTCGCTAAGGTGAAATATAACTAGTTGTAAAGATATAAGTTCCAGCCTGTTGATAAAGTTGTGTCATTTAACTTTTGTTCTATAGCTGTGTCGGTGTTTATCTAGCAGTAGGACATTTTTTATTTTATATTTTCCCATAAGCGAAACCTACAGAAGCTGTTCTTCAAAATACTTTGTGAATTACATTTCTCCCCGACAGTTTTCTATTATTAAGCGCATGTCCGCAATCGCCCTGCAAAATATGATGGTAGGAGCAAGTGCAGACGAAAATAAATGATTACAAAAATGTTGTTAATAAATGAAACTTTAAACAAAGTTTTACTAATTATTCACGATTCATCAGCTTGGTGTCGAATGGAGACCGATGTGAAAACCAGAGGGAGAGACAACCTAAGAGCCATAGATCCTGATTGCTATTGACCTAGGGAGCTACTGTAGCGGCTAGCCTTGTTTACTTACTGATGTGGCTTCTCTAATCACTTGTTCCATTCCAGATTTAAACTCAAACATTAAGGAGAATATTTTTACATAAACGAGTAATTGCTTTTTTTTTTTTTTTTGTGCAATATAAATATTCATTCTATTTTCTATCCTTCATCTTGCACACACTGAACTAAATACTAAAAACAATACAATTTTTTGAAGAAATAACGGCATGATTTTACACATATTGAATATATTTTCATCCACCCAATGGCTTCGAAATTTCTTCAATGCGTAAAGGGTTACATTTTTGGATTTATGTATCATTTTATGAACAATAAATATATGTATACATAGATAATGTAAATTTTAATGAAAAATAGTTAGTTAAGAAGAATATTATTAGATCTTGTCTCTTTCCAATTTGTTTCTAGTAGAGATAAATAGTTTATAGCTTAGTATCTAGCGCCCAGATATATACTCCTATAGCTCACATCTAAGGAGTTCTTAACCCTGCAGTAGGAACGTGGGATATAGGTGTAAAATACGACCTTAATGACAGATTTCCGTTGCTCACGGTTTTTTTTTATCTTTGAAAATTGTCAGTACAATGCCAATCGTGGCGTATCCGCAAATTTTGCTATTTTGAGGTTATGCTGCATTTTAACATGTGGTTTTCTATTATCGACATGGTTTTTTCAGCTAAACATTTTTTTTTGGAGTATATTAAAGGAAAAATATAAATATTATATATTAATTGCTATTTGGCTAAATAAATGTAAAATAGTGCTTAAGTTATTAAATAAACTAACCTTACAGATTTTTCACAAAAATGATGGCAGATTTTGATTCAGTACAGCAAAAAATCTTAATGTTGATAAAATCCTGGAAAAAAAAAAATTTTTTTTAGTTCCGAGGTACTCAAAATTTTCAAAGCCACATAATTATGTTCCGGTATAAAGCTCTGTATCTTGTCTTCAGTGTATCCGATATCGAAGTTCTTGGACTCGATTAGAAAGAGGATGTTTCTTCTTTCCATACATATAAATGATTGTGGCATTATCTTAGAAAGTCTGTGTAAAAAAATGCGATAGCAAAAAAAATTAAACTTAAGGTTTTTTGCGGATAACGTTGGTTCTAAAACAAGTAGGAACACCGCGGTTAAAGTAAATCGCGTGGTTTAAGAGCCTTTACCAATGACCGAAATTTGTTTAGGATCGTTTAAAGGTTTCGTGATTTATGGACGATTGTTTGAATCCTTGAAAAAAAGTTAAGGTTTTTTTTTTTATATTTGCCCAAAAAATTTAATATAGGGGTTTTTCAGAGTGCTAAAATAAAATCTGATGCAAGTTTTGAAAAAAAAAAATTGCTAATATGCATCACTCCGTAGAAGAATACTATTTTCAGTAAATATAATTCAATTTCAGTAAATTGAAACCGGTCTAATTTTTTTTTTCATTTTTATTAATAAATCCTATTTTTATAATTACTTTAATTTTAGTAGTTTCTAAATTTCGCTAAAAATCACATTTCCTTATTACAAACTCCTCGTTTTTATCATCTCAACATCTTGCGATGACATGATTTTACTGAATGTTAAGGTGAATAAAATTAAAATAAAAAGTAAATAATAGAAATAAGGACTGCTACCATAACGAGCGAGGAATAATTCCTCCTCCCCTCCACCTCCTCTCAGTTCAAGAATGCAAATGATAAAGAGGTCTCGAGGCATTTTAGAATTAAGTTTTCAACCGAAGCATCCTAGGCCGGATGTCCTATTTCAGACATCATTGTCGTATTCAATGGTCTATTTCAGCTTAAATTGTCAGTACAACGCCATCGAAGACTTCTTCATCTTTTCACGATGGAAATGAGATTCGAGTTAAACGGAGCGGACACCCCGAACGCTTCCACTAAGTGCCCAACTTTAAATTTTAATGGAGCAAAGGAGAAACATTTTGATAAACTTTTAGAAGAAGAACGAATAACTTCTAGAACAAGGAAATTATTTTGAAGTTAATTTAAGCGAAAATAAACTCTCTGATATCAACTCCTATTTTTTAAATAATGGATTGAGTGGCCAATTGATGATGGTGAGTACCTTGATTCAAGTTTTGCATGCTCGGTGAAGATGATTCCAGTGCCATTACAGGAAGGAGGAAAGTGATTGCGCTAGTGGATTGGGTTAGTAATGGGTTGAAAAGTGAAATGATTATTTAAGATTTTACTATCAGTAAAGTATGGGAAAAAAAAGGGAATAATAACAAGTTTTTTGAAGAATTTTGGATAGTGGACTTGGTTATTTGAATTTTATGAACGGGATTTTCTAAATTCTAAAATTCTGCTCCATATAGAAGATGAGGAAGTTGATAGCATCAATGTTCCAGGAGAGTCTTTTGACTAAGTATACTATATTCCGAGAAATCTTACATAGTTTTTTAAGCAATTGGATAATTGACAATAAGTGACCAGAAGCCTCCCATAGATGAAAGCTGAAGTGGCTTGATTGTTTGGCATTTGTTTTATTTTTCCGCTATTATCCATTATTATTATTTATCTATTCCGTTTAAATGTTAATCAATATTGAGAAGGCCCTTAATTTCCTCTATATTTCATACATTGAAGTAATTTTTCTATTTATATTTTATTTAAATTTCTTAACGCATTATTAGAAAGCCCGACTAGCAAATAAGCCTAAAAAGTAAAAGCGAATTTATAGTAAAAATTAATAAAACTATTCCATTGAAAACGTCAAAATTCAAATTTATTAAATAAAAATAATAAAAAGTTCGAGATAAATATCTTGGTATAGGTATTTCGAAGTCCAAGCGATTATAATTCGCAGGATTAAAACCGATCTTGAACGACTTTTAGAAGTTTAGTTTATTCTGGGACTTGAATAAACTCCACACCATTCAAATGCACTTGAATATATTTTTATTTTATTTTTTGTTATTCGTGTCAGTAAAGCCTCAGCACTCAGCGCTGACTTTATATCTCATTGTCATGTATGAAACTTCCTGTCACTGTAACATAGCCTAGTAAGAAAACCTATTAGTAAGAAAAACCGGAGCTTGATAAAATTTTTCATCGCCACATTAAATCTGCCAGTTTCAATTACTAAGATCTAATTCGATATTTTCTAAAAGAATTCCGAAAAAAAACTCAGAAACTGACTTCTAAGAAAATTAAAAGACCCCTGATCGTCTGACTAACTATCTGCCTTTTTCTCAAACGATTTTGATGGCCTATGACGCCAAATTAGACACGCCATATTAGATTAATAAAAAAATTGAACTTTCTGAAAATTGTGATTACTGACTGTATAATTACGGCAAATTTTCTAGTTTCACTCAAATGCAGAAAACAATTGCATTTACTTCTGTCTCGTGAAAAAACCTTTTTTAAAATAATAAGTGATCTCAAAATATCTTCTAGATGCCATCTACTGCCAACAAAACGCACTTAAAGCAGAAGGGACAAGTAATTAGAGGGCTATAAGCGCGCCCTTTTTAGTTATATTTTTGTAAAACAAATTCAAAAATATTATTTTATTATGTGGTGATACTAACACTTTTAAAAAGTAATTTTGTAGCTTGGGTAAGATAGTGACGGCCTTAAATTGTTTTAAAAAAAATACCTCCAATGTGATTTTGACTATGAAGCAAACAGATATGCTCAAAATAAAAAAGGTGGCACCTAAATTTGTACAAATAGTTCCGTTTTTTTTTTTCTCTCTTCCTTCGAGATTTTTACAGTTTATTTCAATTACACAACATAGTGCCACATTTGGCAGAATTTTTTATTGGACACAAAAGTTAAAATTAGATGAGAATCACCCACATATGCCCTTCAATGAAATTTATTTGTAATTTTTATATTTTCTCTTAAGTCCTGACTATGTGTGACTTCGAAGAACAAATCACTGTTGTGTCGATAAAATTTATTTTAAAAAATACAATTTTTTTTTCAATGAAACTACTGTTTTCAATTTTTCTTTAGAGTATGTTCTATATATTTAAATGAAATTTTAAGGTTTCGACGAAATAAAAGTAAATGATTCTTGACAATTATTTGAAAATTATTAGTTTATCAATGGAGCGTTTTATATTCCTTTAATAACTAAAAAAATCAATTTTTTTGGTTTCAATATAGTTACATCCTATTCCAAAGGAAACTATAAGGCTTAATAATACGAGATATTTCAGAACCAGATATTTTCTGGATTATTCTCGGAGGAAAAATAATTTTCCAGAACAGAGGGTTTTCTCGCAATGTGCCTCCTGGGAATCATCTTCACTATTGGAGGTGCTTAACTTGGATCTGGGTCGTTGTTTTCATGAATTTTCTTCTTAACACGGTAACATAGCATATTAATTGTAAGCAGGATGAATGAATGACAATGTAGATCGTTAATAGAATGCCTTGTAATTCTCATTATATTTTATAATTGTAAAAAATGTATAAAACGAATGGATGCTGCTAGTGCATATAAACTGTAATATCTGGTGTTGTGTGTAATATTAAGAATCAAAAGAATATTACATACATACGAATTAATTTTAAAATTTAGACAAAATAAAAATTAAATTCATATTGGCGAAATAGGTTTCGCTATTGATCAATGTGTGATATTCTAACAGGAACTATTTGCTATTTTAATTATATTTTTTTCTAATAAGATCTTAGTTATTTAATTTATAAATTACATTCAATGCATAGGATCTTTCGAATCTACATATAGGCCGGTCTTGAATAACTGATAATAATTATATAAACAAATTAATTCACAATATTTACAATCATGTCTGAGTCACAATAACGATTGCTCTAGAGTGTGGCGGCTAGCAATGTTTTCCAATAAAATATAATTTGCCTTGTACCGGTGATTTACTTATAATAAATATCTTTCAATAATATTTTCAAACATTTGTAGTTTAATTATAGAACTAAATTGCTAACATCATACTTGATAAAATAAATTATTGTATAAAACTATAGCTTTTCATTTAAAGTTTTTTAATTTTTCTTCAAAAAGTAGTTCTAATGTGTCAAATAGTCAAATTGGAGATAACATATTCTCATTAAAAAATAACTTGTTTTCCTATTGTTTCATTTTTAAACAAATATCACTTACAATGATCCTTACTGAAAAAACATTGTTTTTTAAGAACAATGAACAGTATATTAAAAGATGTAATTCACAAATAAATTCAAGGATTTTATTTTATATTTCATTATTATTATTTAAATATCTATATTTTTGTTTGTAATGGTATTTTTCTTTACTTTAACGCTTTTATTTTTAATTTGTATTTCATTTCGGCTCGACTCATTTTAAAGTGAGTCGTTCTTCAAATATATATTTATTTATATTATAGTCCATTAACGACAATAATTCAGCTGCATACCTTAGCGATTGATTAAGGCAAGTGATTGATGCCTCAAAGTCAAAAGGACTAAGGCAATCTCAATATCACTGACGTCAATAACCACACAAGCCAATGAGCCAGAATCTAGAAGCCAGGTTGCGTAAGTGGACATCTCAAACCAAACCAAAAGGTACTCCGCAGGATATATATTCCACTCCCCCGAAACAATATGATTTTCATACCCACAAAACATAAGGTATGTATTTTGAGTAATATTTACTGCAAATTTTAACAATAATTTTTTATCCAATTTTCATGCTTATCCTTAAATCTTACGCCCAATTTGGCGATTTTAAATAATTAGATGATTATTTGTTTACTTCTTTTTAAATCCTCTCCGGAGAAAAAAATTAAATTCCCTCTCGAAAAAAAACTTAGGGTACGTCACTGTCTAAAATGTTAAAATAGATGAAATTTAATTAATTGATGAAATTAATTGATGAAAGTACGTCCACCATTTGCCTCAAGATTGCGAATAAAAATTCAATTTTGCTAAAAATCTTTTTATAACTCTAAATAAGAATTAGGGATTGATAAATTATTTGCCACTTCTATAAATTTGTTTTATTTAAAACTAGTTTCGAATGTTATACATTCATCCTCAGTTCTTCTCGCATTGAACTAACAATAGTTAGTTCAATGCGAGAAGAAATCAGTACAAACTTTTCTGTTTGATATAATCCATTTAAGCCTTGAACTGAGGATGAATGTATAACATTCGAAACTAGTTTTCAATAAAACAAAATTATAGAAGTGGCAAATAATTTATCAATCCCTAATTAGATTGATCCTTCTATACCATCATGCGGATATCAACTAATCTGAATAAGAAGTTTAGTTTAAGTTGGTTTAGCTGCTTTTCTATGTTTTTAATCCTCCGCCTTTTCGTTTTAAGATGGTACATGGCAGACCGATAGAGCTTAAAACCGTCTTTCGGCTTTATATCACGACTGAAATTTTTTTTGTCGAAAATCAATTTCTTACTTTTTCTAATCGTATGAATAGCAGACAATAATTAGTATTGCCTTATTTATAAGAATAATAATTAGTCCAGAAGAATCCTTCATCCAATTCCTCTTAAGACTTTTAGGGATGTTGTGTAAATGTATTTTATGAGTAGCCGTCATGGGATCCTTTCTAGAGGATCCGTAGGAATTCGTAAACAGTTAGCACGAGAAGGTCGAAATGCAAAAGCGGACTTGCTAACCAGGATGCTTTTGGATTGTTCTGAAAGTTTTTGCCAGAAAAATTTAAAGTTTGTAAATATGAGTAATTTTGGTTGTCCCATTTATTTGCGATGAGTAGGTCCAAACACATTTCAAAAATTAAGTAGGAATAAGTTTTCGATATCTTTTTTCTTCAAAGAAGTGAGTATAATGTGTTAGTCTTTATTTTGTTTTGTTTTGATATGTTGAACCCATGATAGAGGTAGTGAAAAGGGTGAATTTTTGCTATTTCAAGATAAATTGGGGGCATATTTCATGTCAATAAATGAATGCAATGTGTTGTCATTAGCCAGAGCAGTATTTCGGGAGGGGGCCAAAGGGAGGCACTTGCCCCGGGCGGTAGAATTTAGGGGGCGGTATTTCGAGCGACCTTTTATTTTTTTAAAATCATTTTAAGCATAGTCAATGTTGTGCATTGTTTTATCTGTGTGTGGACGTCTTAAAAGGCGAGTGTTCCAGTTGTTCTCTTTGAGCTTCCTGCAGGCGATTTATCATTGTTTTATTATTATGAAGTGACCTAAATTGTTGCCATTTATTGATAATTTTCACACGACTACTTTTTTTGAGTGGGAAGTGACTAACCCAGAATATAAATTATATCAAGGAAAAAATATTTTATCGAAAAGCCGGCCCAAAAATATAAAGTTTTCGTGATTATAATATAACTGCTACCATAACAAGGACCCTTCTCAAAAATATCACGCATTCGTCTTTCCCTTCCTTCAGTCCATAATTAGAACTGCGGAAGTAGCGATCTCAACAACGATCCCATTTTAGCAACTTATAATTATAATAATTTTTTTACAAAACCGACATCAGATTCAAGTTCATCATATTGAACAACATTGTAGAACTAATGTTAATCGAGAAAAAAAAAATATTCATTTTTAATATTCGAACGTTTTAAATTTTTCTGTTAATGACAAAAGATT
>CANUHP010000034.1:5000-10000 GCA_948150685.1 Rhaphigaster nebulosa
GCCCATCCTCCCAACGGGATGCGCTCCTAAAGGAGGCACCCCTGACACTTTCATTGCGCCTTTAGGTTTTACACCCAATGACTCGCGCACACGCTAGACTCCTTGGTCCGTGTTTCAAGACGGGTCGGATAAGTTCCCGAATCTGAAGCGCCGCCGACTGGCGGACTGGGCCGTGCCGGAGTGCTCACCCACCAGGGGCCCGAGCGCCTAGCCGGGCGTGTCCGTTAAGGCACCCCCTGGTAAACGCCCGGTCTTGCGGGGAGACGGCGGCGCTCGCTAGTGGAGCGGCCCAGCGCCGTAGTCTTTCGATACCGCCCGGAACGACGGCCGCGGTGCCGGGGAGCTGTCACGTGACCGCCACAGAAGTGGAGGCCCCGAGCCAGACAATCTCCCGGACCTTAGACCGCCGCAGAGCGGGTCGCGACGTCCTACTAAGGGAGAAGTGCGGTCCCCCGCGGGAACGCGACACCGTGGGGGGCGGCCCACCCACCGCCACGGACGAGCCGGACGGGGCGAAAGGCCATCCCCCCTGTCGGGGTGCGAACCCGGCGAGAAGACGTGAATCTCCCGTTTCGGGGCTTCGGGTCTTTTCCGTTTACCCCTGAGCGGTTTCACGTACTCTTGAACTCTCTCTTCAAAGTTCTTTTCAACTTTCCCTCACGGTACTTGTTCTCTATCGGTCTCGTGGTTGTATTTAGCCTTAGATGGAGTTTACCACCCGCTTAGGGCTGCACTCTCAAGCAGCCCGACTCTAAGGAGGGACCCACCCGGGGCCGGCACCGGTCATCTACGGGCCTGGCACCCTCTTCGGACCGTGGCCCCGTTCAAGATGGACTTGAACGCGGTGCACGGACCCCGGGTTAAACGGGCACTCCTAAACACTACATTTCCCTAAAGGCGAGGCCTTTGGGATTCAGTGCTGGGCTCGTCCCTGTTCGCTCGCAGCTACTAGGGGAATCCTTGTTAGTTTCTTTTCCTCCGCTTACTAATATGCTTAAATTCGGCGGGGAGTCCCACCTGATCTGAGGTCGACGACAACATGCTTTTACGCCCCAGCAACAAAGAGGGGGTAAGAGTCCGACTCGGCCAGACAGGCGTATATCAGTCTCGAGCCACGCTAGAGGTCTGCCGCTGCCAGCCCCCAGGCGAGAGGGAGGCGGCCGACGAACCGCCCGGCCCATACACCACGCACAGCACTAAGAGCGTTCCCCCGACGCATTGTAGTGGAGCCGTCCCGAAAAATGCCACGCGGCCGCTAAGAGTCCACACTTCACGGGTCAGCGCAAAGGCGGGCTACGTGCGACCGGGACACCGGGGCGGTTGTCCGTCTCTCACGAGCTACAAGCGTACTCAAAAAGGAGGCGACTAAGCGTGCGGGCGGGGCCCGAACCCCGAAGGGAGCGGGCACCGGAGCCGTGGCGGGCGCCAGCTCTCGCATCCGACCGCCGCCGCGCCATCCCTCGAAAGAGAGTGGCGCGCGGGGAGGAGCGGGCGGTGAGCCTCGCGGCAGAGTGAGCACGTCCTGTCCGGCCTGGCTTTCGCCGGCGGAATTTTTCAAGGGACCCGGCGAGGGGGCGGCAAGAAGCCGCCCACGCCGGGAGCCCCCATCCCGACCCAGGGCGGACATCCCGGAGGAGGTCGACGCCCGAGAGGGTCAACTGTGGTCGAGACAAGTGTTACTGCCTCTTTTGAAGACGACCCTCAGACAGGGGTGGCCCTTGGTTCTAGCCCAGGGCCGCAATGTGCGTTCGAAATGTCGATGCTCATGTGTCCTGCAGTTCACACGACGACGCGCAGTTTGCTGCGTCTTTCATCGACCCACGAGCCGAGTGATCCACCGCTCAGGGTAGTATATGATATAAGAATAGCCTGTGGCTATTCTTAAATTTATGTGCGTCATTGTCAGCAAATTATCAGCGGCCTCAGGCAGGGCGTGTTGCCAGGCCGCCGAATCTCGCAACATCCTCGCGTCCTCCGAGTAGAATCGGGAACGGGGATGGAGGAGATGGTTGAATTGATTGGCGGGGTCCCCGGCCTGTGAGACCGGGGTCGGCAGCTCCGGGCCTCCCGGGAGTGAAAGCCGGGCACCTCCGAGCTCTACCTCAGACTGAGAGACGAAGAGACCCCTTGCGGCGCCGAGTGATGAGCTTCGAATGAGGCTCGCTCGGCGAAAGGCCTGTCGGCCACGGGGTCTCTCGCCAAAGTGCAGTCTGAGGGTGTTTAGAGCCGGGAGCCCAGCGGACACTTTGCCCGCCCCGGGAGGAGCACCTGCTGCCGCCCCTTACCGCCGCCGCCGGGCCGAGACCCGGACGGCAGTTAAGTTTGTGAGGCTTAAAGTTTATTTGACAAGTTATGCCATCGAGCCGGAAGGCAAGAGACACAAGCATGCAAATCTTTAATGATCCTTCCACAGGTTCACCTACGGAAACCTTGTTACGACTTTTACTTCCTCTAAATGATCAAGTTCGGTCATCTTTCCAGCGAAACCGATACCGAACGAGCCGGTGCCGGTTACCGCCGGTCCGAAGACCTCACTAAATCATTCAATCGGTAGTAGCGACGGGCGGTGTGTACAAAGGGCAGGGACGTAATCAACGCGAGCTTATGACTCGCGCTTACTGGGAATTCCTCGTTCATGGGGAACAATTGCAAGCCCCAATTCCTAGCACGAAGGAGGTTCAGCGGGTTGCCCGGACCTTTCGGACAGGGGAGAACACGCTGATTCCTTCAGTGTAGCGCGCGTGCGGCCCAGAACATCTAAGGGCATCACAGACCTGTTATTGCTCAATCTCGTGCGGCTGAGAGCCGCCTGTCCCCTTAAGAAGAATAATTGTCGCCGGTAGGTATTTATACCGGGAGCGCCTAGTTAATAGGTCAGAGTCTCGTTCGTTATCGGAATTAACCAGACAAATCAGTCCACCAACTAAGAACGGCCATGCACCA
The DNA here is from genome assembly GCA_948150685.1 of Rhaphigaster nebulosa. Lineage (NCBI taxonomy): Eukaryota > Metazoa > Arthropoda > Insecta > Hemiptera > Pentatomidae > Rhaphigaster > Rhaphigaster nebulosa. Next base: position 7,944 of record CANUHP010000034.1, read on the forward strand.
CTACCCACTGAATCGAGAAAGAGCTATCGATCTGTCAATCCTTCCAATGTCCGGGCCTGGTGAGGTTTCCCGTGTTGAGTCAAATTAAGCCGCAGGCTCCACTCCTGGTGGTGCCCTTCCGTCAATTCCTTTAAGTTTCAGCTTTGCAACCATACTTCCCCCGGAACCCAAAAGCTTTGGTTTCCCGGGGAAAGCTCCCCGCCGAGTCATCGGAGGAACATCGGCGGATCGCTGGCTGGCATCGTTTATGGTTAGAACTAGGGCGGTATCTGATCGCCTTCGAACCTCTAACTTTCGTTCTTGATCAATTAAGACATACTTGGCAAATGCTTTCGCTCTAGTGCGTCTTGCGACGATCCAAGAATTTCACCTCTAACGTCGCAATACGAATGCCCCCGCCTGTCCTTATTGATCATTACCTTGGATTCCGGAAACCAACAAAATAGAACCAAGGTCCTGTTCCATTATTCCATGCACCACTATTCAGGCTGCTTTCAGAGCCTGCTTGAAGCACTCTAATTTGTTCAAAGTAAACAGTGTCGGCCTACCTCGACACTCGTTTAAGAGCACCGCGGTAGGATTGAGCCGGCCAACGAGGACAACACGGCGCGTCGACCCACACGCGTGAGCGAGTGGGGCGCGCCGCGAAGCCCGTCAGCCACCGACAGGACATGCCACGGCATGCCAGTTGCACCGACAGGCGGTGAACCGACAGCGTGGCACGCAGAACCAACTACGAGCTTTTTAACCGCAACAACTTTAATATACGCTATTGGAGCTGGAATTACCGCGGCTGCTGGCACCAGACTTGCCCTCCAATAGATCCTCGTTAAAGGATTTAGGGTGTTCTCATTCCGATTACGGGGCCTCGGATGAGTCCCGTATCGTTATTTTTTGTCACTACCTCCCCGTGCCGGGAGTGGGTAATTTGCGTGCCTGCTGCCTTCCTTGGATGTGGTAGCCGTTTCTCAGGCTCCCTCTCCGGAATCGAACCCTGATTCCCCGTTACCCGTGAGCGCCATGGTAGACACAGAGTCTACCATCGACAGCTGATAAGTCAGACATTTGACGGATACGTCGCCGGTACTGTGACCGTGCGATCTGTGGTGTTATCTAGAGTCATCAAGCAGACGCCCGGGCGAGCCGGGCGAATGGTTTTGATCCAATAAAAGCGTCCTTTCCATCGCTGGTCGGGACTTGGTTGCATGTATTAGCTCTAGAATTACCACAGTTATCCACGTGAGTGGCATATATCCGGTAAACTATGACCGGTTTACTGAGCCTTTTGCGGTTTCACTTTAAGTCAGCTCGTACTGAGACTTGCATGGCTTAAGCTTTGAGACAAGCATATAACTACTGGCAGGATCAACCAGGGAGGAGCCGGGAAGATGGGTTACTGCGACCCCGCTTCGCCATAAGGCCCCTCCTATATATATTTTACAATTCTTTAAGGTTCAACCACCGCGCTAACCTGGGCCTGCCGGAACACTAGCCCGCCTTCGGAGCTGACGGCGCCCCCCCGGCGTACCGGGAAAGGACACCCGCCGCTCGACGGGAGGCCGGCGAGGCTGAGGCGCGCGGTGAAGTCCTCACACTTTACAGACATCTCCACCCGGGTCTGGGCGGTGTAGGGCACTGCCTCGGGGACTGCTGCCCGGCCGTCGGCTCGGGAGTAGCCCCAATTGCTTGAAGCATGCCCTCGAAATGTAGGTCGGGCGGAGCGTGTGTCGGCCTATGACCTGCACACGCCCAACGCCCGCGATCGTTTATATTCGCCAGGGCGTGCGAAACATTGTAAGTTTCGGGTAACTCATGACGTGACCCCCGCAGCGACTACTAGGAGGAAGAGAAAGGGTGCTACATCAAAAGCGCCGGCGGATTACAAAGACCCCCTACTGCGCCGACAGGAAGTCTCCTGCCGGGCAGCGGTGGACCCTTTGATGTAAAACCGCCGACGAATGAGCATCCGGACTTCCAATCCCAGCCGCCGAGCGGAGAGACTGATGGCCGCATAGGGGCCCCTAAAAGACCCCGCAGCCGAGCTGTAGTACATATAG
>CANUHP010000034.1:15000-17500 GCA_948150685.1 Rhaphigaster nebulosa
GCGGTTCCGCTGCCGGGTTCCGGAATAGGAACCGGATTCCCTTTCGCCCGAACGGTGCCTGCACTAGAGCGCGACGGCGTAGACGCGGGCCGGGCGCGTCGTCACGCCCCCAGACCGAATACGGCCTGTGGCGTGGGACGCGGCCCCGGTATTCCCGCGCTACGCCGAGTGCGTCATTGTAACATTAACGGCAACCATTCTCTTCGGATTTCTCCTAGGGCTTAGGATCGACTGACTCTTGTGCAACAGCTGTTCACAAGAAACCCTTCTCCACATCAGTCCTCCAGGGCCTCGCTGGAGTATTTGCTACTACCACCAAGATCTGCACCGGCGGCGGCTCCAGGCGGGCTCACGCCCAGACCCTTCCGCGCTCACCGCCGCGACCCTCTTACTCGTCAAGGCTTAACGGCGACTCCCCGTGAGGGGCGGCCCGATTTGCCGTTGACGGCAGAGTATAGGCACGACGCTACAGCGCCATCCATTTTCAGGGCTAGTTGCTTCGGCAGGTGAGTTGTTACACACTCCTTAGCGGATTCCGACTTCCATGGCCACCGTCCTGCTGTCTTAAGCAACCAACGCCTTTCATGGTTTCACGTGAGCGTCGAATCAGGCGCCTTAACTCTGCGTTTGGTTCATCCCACAGCGCCAGTTCTGCTTACCAAAATTGGCCCACTTGGCATCTCTGATCCGAGTCCCGCGGCTTCACTTTTAAGCAAGCCGGGGCTCTCATCTATTGGGAGTTTGAGAATAGGTTGAAGTCGTTTCGACCCCATCACCTCTAATCATTCGCTCTACCGGATGAGACTCGTCTCTTCCCGAGAGCCAGCTATCCTGAGGGAAACTTCAGAGGGAACCAGCTACTAGATGGTTCGATTGGTCTTTCGCCCCTATACCCAGCTCAGACGATCGATTTGCACGTCAGAATCGCTTCGGACCTCCACCAGGGTTTCCCCTGGCTTCGTCCTGGCCAGGCATAGTTCACCATCTTTCGGGTACCAGCGTGTGCGCTCCTGGTGCGTCTCCACTCGTGATGAGAACGAGACGCCCCGGGAGTGCGGGGCTCCGACGAGTGATCGTACGGGGGCCCATCCTCCCAACGGGATGCGCTCCTAAAGGAGGCACCCCTGACACTTTCATTGCGCCTTTAGGTTTTACACCCAATGACTCGCGCACACGCTAGACTCCTTGGTCCGTGTTTCAAGACGGGTCGGATAAGTTCCCGAATCTGAAGCGCCGCCGACTGGCGGACTGGGCCGTGCCGGAGTGCTCACCCACCAGGGGCCCGAGCGCCTAGCCGGGCGTGTCCGTTAAGGCACCCCCTGGTAAACGCCCGGTCTTGCGGGGAGACGGCGGCGCTCGCTAGTGGAGCGGCCCAGCGCCGTAGTCTTTCGATACCGCCCGGAACGACGGCCGCGGTGCCGGGGAGCTGTCACGTGACCGCCACAGAAGTGGAGGCCCCGAGCCAGACAATCTCCCGGACCTTAGACCGCCGCAGAGCGGGTCGCGACGTCCTACTAAGGGAGAAGTGCGGTCCCCCGCGGGAACGCGACACCGTGGGGGGCGGCCCACCCACCGCCACGGACGAGCCGGACGGGGCGAAAGGCCATCCCCCCTGTCGGGGTGCGAACCCGGCGAGAAGACGTGAATCTCCCGTTTCGGGGCTTCGGGTCTTTTCCGTTTACCCCTGAGCGGTTTCACGTACTCTTGAACTCTCTCTTCAAAGTTCTTTTCAACTTTCCCTCACGGTACTTGTTCTCTATCGGTCTCGTGGTTGTATTTAGCCTTAGATGGAGTTTACCACCCGCTTAGGGCTGCACTCTCAAGCAGCCCGACTCTAAGGAGGGACCCACCCGGGGCCGGCACCGGTCATCTACGGGCCTGGCACCCTCTTCGGACCGTGGCCCCGTTCAAGATGGACTTGAACGCGGTGCACGGACCCCGGGTTAAACGGGCACTCCTAAACACTACATTTCCCTAAAGGCGAGGCCTTTGGGATTCAGTGCTGGGCTCGTCCCTGTTCGCTCGCAGCTACTAGGGGAATCCTTGTTAGTTTCTTTTCCTCCGCTTACTAATATGCTTAAATTCGGCGGGGAGTCCCACCTGATCTGAGGTCGACGACAACATGCTTTTACGCCCCAGCAACAAAGAGGGGGTAAGAGTCCGACTCGGCCAGACAGGCGTATATCAGTCTCGAGCCACGCTAGAGGTCTGCCGCTGCCAGCCCCCAGGCGAGAGGGAGGCGGCCGACGAACCGCCCGGCCCATACACCACGCACAGCACTAAGAGCGTTCCCCCGACGCATTGTAGTGGAGCCGTCCCGAAAAATGCCACGCGGCCGCTAAGAGTCCACACTTCACGGGTCAGCGCAAAGGCGGGCTACGTGCGACCGGGACACCGGGGCGGTTGTCCGTCTCTCACGAGCTACAAGCGTACTCAAAAAGGAGGCGACTAAGCGTGCGGGCGGGGCCCGAACCCCGAAGGGAGCGGGCACCGGAGCCGT
>CANUHP010000034.1:20000-22500 GCA_948150685.1 Rhaphigaster nebulosa
TCCCTCTCCGGAATCGAACCCTGATTCCCCGTTACCCGTGAGCGCCATGGTAGACACAGAGTCTACCATCGACAGCTGATAAGTCAGACATTTGACGGATACGTCGCCGGTACTGTGACCGTGCGATCTGTGGTGTTATCTAGAGTCATCAAGCAGACGCCCGGGCGAGCCGGGCGAATGGTTTTGATCCAATAAAAGCGTCCTTTCCATCGCTGGTCGGGACTTGGTTGCATGTATTAGCTCTAGAATTACCACAGTTATCCACGTGAGTGGCATATATCCGGTAAACTATGACCGGTTTACTGAGCCTTTTGCGGTTTCACTTTAAGTCAGCTCGTACTGAGACTTGCATGGCTTAAGCTTTGAGACAAGCATATAACTACTGGCAGGATCAACCAGGGAGGAGCCGGGAAGATGGGTTACTGCGACCCCGCTTCGCCATAAGGCCCCTCCTATATATATTTTACAATTCTTTAAGGTTCAACCACCGCGCTAACCTGGGCCTGCCGGAACACTAGCCCGCCTTCGGAGCTGACGGCGCCCCCCCGGCGTACCGGGAAAGGACACCCGCCGCTCGACGGGAGGCCGGCGAGGCTGAGGCGCGCGGTGAAGTCCTCACACTTTACAGACATCTCCACCCGGGTCTGGGCGGTGTAGGGCACTGCCTCGGGGACTGCTGCCCGGCCGTCGGCTCGGGAGTAGCCCCAATTGCTTGAAGCATGCCCTCGAAATGTAGGTCGGGCGGAGCGTGTGTCGGCCTATGACCTGCACACGCCCAACGCCCGCGATCGTTTATATTCGCCAGGGCGTGCGAAACATTGTAAGTTTCGGGTAACTCATGACGTGACCCCCGCAGCGACTACTAGGAGGAAGAGAAAGGGTGCTACATCAAAAGCGCCGGCGGATTACAAAGACCCCCTACTGCGCCGACAGGAAGTCTCCTGCCGGGCAGCGGTGGACCCTTTGATGTAAAACCGCCGACGAATGAGCATCCGGACTTCCAATCCCAGCCGCCGAGCGGAGAGACTGATGGCCGCATAGGGGCCCCTAAAAGACCCCGCAGCCGAGCTGTAGTACATATAGGAATCTTCACCGGCATTCAGGTGACGTTCTCCCAAGCGGTGCGTGCGCACCACCCCATCTCAGATAATGTCCCGGGGAAGGCCCCTATGCTTCATATATCGTATACTTGATACGATATATTTTATTATATGCCGATGTAGCTTCATTAATATATAATAAAGCATCACCAAATAAGTTATGGGGGAAAAAATTTTAGGCATAGCGGTGCGTGCGCACCCCTCCCATACCTCGTCGGCAAATGGAAAAATACTAAAAAAAAAATAAGCGACCGCCTTTATATATAATAATTAAATAATTATTCCTCGGCATCATAGTACAGCATAATTATAACTTTTATACCATCATTGCCCCAATTTCTTATATACGTTTAAACAGCTGTCATAAGAGCGGTGCGTGCGCACCCCCTTTCGTCTACAAAAGTTCAGAGTTGCCTCCTGAAGATGAGGAGCGGTGCGTGCGCACCCCCCTTTCGGACTTAGAAAAAAAATAAAGTTTTATATGCTTATCTTCCCGCACATATGTACGGGGCGAAGTGCAATAAAACCATGTAAGGCCGACTGCGCCTTTATATATAAAAACACAAAAAAAATAAAATACGCCCGCCTTTACATATAATACCATATATGATAATAAAATAATTATTCGTTGTCATCATAGTGCAGCATAATTCGAACTTTTATATCAAAACATTATAACGTCATTGGTCGAAGTTCTTATATACGTGGTATTCGAAGGGCAGGGCGGTGCGTGCGCACCCCTAGCATTACTTGCTAGGAATAAAAACGGAATGCTTAAACATAAAATAAAATTTTTAAAAAAATTACAGATGGTCCTTGCGCTTTTATATAACACCTCGTTATGAATAAGTGTTATTCGAAAGGCAGGGCGGTGCGTGCGCACCCCTCGCCGGACTTTGTGATAAAAAAAAAAATTAATAATTACAAAACCCACGCCCGCTTCTAAATAGGTTAACTTACAAGTGCCTTTCCGACTAAAGAGCGGTGCCTGCGCACCCCTCACTCTCTCAAACGAAATATTGTATTATATGACTGCATAATATTGAGATAGCGGTGCATGCGTAGAAAAGTGAGAGGTACGAAACTAAAGAATACGCGACCACTCGTTGCCTTACAGCACCCAAAAGAAACACGCATATGTACGGGAGCATAATACATCTCAACGTATCGCATACTTCATTCATACATCATACGGCCTCCCCAAATAAGCTGTGAAAAATAATTTGTAGGCAGATCGGTGCGTGCGCACCCTCGCATAAATCGTGGGGACATGGAAACAAAATAACACCCGCTTTTATATATATAATACCTTACATAATAATACGATAATAAATTAATGCTTTATTATCATTAAAGTACAACATCATTCGAGCGTTTAAACTAAAACATTATTAGAGCAT
>CANUHP010000034.1:30000-31746 GCA_948150685.1 Rhaphigaster nebulosa
CGCCGGTAGGTATTTATACCGGGAGCGCCTAGTTAATAGGTCAGAGTCTCGTTCGTTATCGGAATTAACCAGACAAATCAGTCCACCAACTAAGAACGGCCATGCACCACTACCCACTGAATCGAGAAAGAGCTATCGATCTGTCAATCCTTCCAATGTCCGGGCCTGGTGAGGTTTCCCGTGTTGAGTCAAATTAAGCCGCAGGCTCCACTCCTGGTGGTGCCCTTCCGTCAATTCCTTTAAGTTTCAGCTTTGCAACCATACTTCCCCCGGAACCCAAAAGCTTTGGTTTCCCGGGGAAAGCTCCCCGCCGAGTCATCGGAGGAACATCGGCGGATCGCTGGCTGGCATCGTTTATGGTTAGAACTAGGGCGGTATCTGATCGCCTTCGAACCTCTAACTTTCGTTCTTGATCAATTAAGACATACTTGGCAAATGCTTTCGCTCTAGTGCGTCTTGCGACGATCCAAGAATTTCACCTCTAACGTCGCAATACGAATGCCCCCGCCTGTCCTTATTGATCATTACCTTGGATTCCGGAAACCAACAAAATAGAACCAAGGTCCTGTTCCATTATTCCATGCACCACTATTCAGGCTGCTTTCAGAGCCTGCTTGAAGCACTCTAATTTGTTCAAAGTAAACAGTGTCGGCCTACCTCGACACTCGTTTAAGAGCACCGCGGTAGGATTGAGCCGGCCAACGAGGACAACACGGCGCGTCGACCCACACGCGTGAGCGAGTGGGGCGCGCCGCGAAGCCCGTCAGCCACCGACAGGACATGCCACGGCATGCCAGTTGCACCGACAGGCGGTGAACCGACAGCGTGGCACGCAGAACCAACTACGAGCTTTTTAACCGCAACAACTTTAATATACGCTATTGGAGCTGGAATTACCGCGGCTGCTGGCACCAGACTTGCCCTCCAATAGATCCTCGTTAAAGGATTTAGGGTGTTCTCATTCCGATTACGGGGCCTCGGATGAGTCCCGTATCGTTATTTTTTGTCACTACCTCCCCGTGCCGGGAGTGGGTAATTTGCGTGCCTGCTGCCTTCCTTGGATGTGGTAGCCGTTTCTCAGGCTCCCTCTCCGGAATCGAACCCTGATTCCCCGTTACCCGTGAGCGCCATGGTAGACACAGAGTCTACCATCGACAGCTGATAAGTCAGACATTTGACGGATACGTCGCCGGTACTGTGACCGTGCGATCTGTGGTGTTATCTAGAGTCATCAAGCAGACGCCCGGGCGAGCCGGGCGAATGGTTTTGATCCAATAAAAGCGTCCTTTCCATCGCTGGTCGGGACTTGGTTGCATGTATTAGCTCTAGAATTACCACAGTTATCCACGTGAGTGGCATATATCCGGTAAACTATGACCGGTTTACTGAGCCTTTTGCGGTTTCACTTTAAGTCAGCTCGTACTGAGACTTGCATGGCTTAAGCTTTGAGACAAGCATATAACTACTGGCAGGATCAACCAGGGAGGAGCCGGGAAGATGGGTTACTGCGACCCCGCTTCGCCATAAGGCCCCTCCTATATATATTTTACAATTCTTTAAGGTTCAACCACCGCGCTAACCTGGGCCTGCCGGAACACTAGCCCGCCTTCGGAGCTGACGGCGCCCCCCCGGCGTACCGGGAAAGGACACCCGCCGCTCGACGGGAGGCCGGCGAGGCTGAGGCGCGCGGTGAAGTCCTCACACTTTACAGACATCTCCACCCGGGTCTGGGCGGTGTAGGGCACT
>CANUHP010000035.1:0-2500 GCA_948150685.1 Rhaphigaster nebulosa
ATCCTCGTTAAAGGATTTAGGGTGTTCTCATTCCGATTACGGGGCCTCGGATGAGTCCCGTATCGTTATTTTTTGTCACTACCTCCCCGTGCCGGGAGTGGGTAATTTGCGTGCCTGCTGCCTTCCTTGGATGTGGTAGCCGTTTCTCAGGCTCCCTCTCCGGAATCGAACCCTGATTCCCCGTTACCCGTGAGCGCCATGGTAGACACAGAGTCTACCATCGACAGCTGATAAGTCAGACATTTGACGGATACGTCGCCGGTACTGTGACCGTGCGATCTGTGGTGTTATCTAGAGTCATCAAGCAGACGCCCGGGCGAGCCGGGCGAATGGTTTTGATCCAATAAAAGCGTCCTTTCCATCGCTGGTCGGGACTTGGTTGCATGTATTAGCTCTAGAATTACCACAGTTATCCACGTGAGTGGCATATATCCGGTAAACTATGACCGGTTTACTGAGCCTTTTGCGGTTTCACTTTAAGTCAGCTCGTACTGAGACTTGCATGGCTTAAGCTTTGAGACAAGCATATAACTACTGGCAGGATCAACCAGGGAGGAGCCGGGAAGATGGGTTACTGCGACCCCGCTTCGCCATAAGGCCCCTCCTATATATATTTTACAATTCTTTAAGGTTCAACCACCGCGCTAACCTGGGCCTGCCGGAACACTAGCCCGCCTTCGGAGCTGACGGCGCCCCCCCGGCGTACCGGGAAAGGACACCCGCCGCTCGACGGGAGGCCGGCGAGGCTGAGGCGCGCGGTGAAGTCCTCACACTTTACAGACATCTCCACCCGGGTCTGGGCGGTGTAGGGCACTGCCTCGGGGACTGCTGCCCGGCCGTCGGCTCGGGAGTAGCCCCAATTGCTTGAAGCATGCCCTCGAAATGTAGGTCGGGCGGAGCGTGTGTCGGCCTATGACCTGCACACGCCCAACGCCCGCGATCGTTTATATTCGCCAGGGCGTGCGAAACATTGTAAGTTTCGGGTAACTCATGACGTGACCCCCGCAGCGACTACTAGGAGGAAGAGAAAGGGTGCTACATCAAAAGCGCCGGCGGATTACAAAGACCCCCTACTGCGCCGACAGGAAGTCTCCTGCCGGGCAGCGGTGGACCCTTTGATGTAAAACCGCCGACGAATGAGCATCCGGACTTCCAATCCCAGCCGCCGAGCGGAGAGACTGATGGCCGCATAGGGGCCCCTAAAAGACCCCGCAGCCGAGCTGTAGTACATATAGGAATCTTCACCGGCATTCAGGTGACGTTCTCCCAAGCGGTGCGTGCGCACCACCCCATCTCAGATAATGTCCCGGGGAAGGCCCCTATGCTTCATATATCGTATACTTGATACGATATATTTTATTATATGCCGATGTAGCTTCATTAATATATAATAAAGCATCACCAAATAAGTTATGGGGGAAAAAATTTTAGGCATAGCGGTGCGTGCGCACCCCTCCCATACCTCGTCGGCAAATGGAAAAATACTAAAAAAAAAATAAGCGACCGCCTTTATATATAATAATTAAATAATTATTCCTCGGCATCATAGTACAGCATAATTATAACTTTTATACCATCATTGCCCCAATTTCTTATATACGTTTAAACAGCTGTCATAAGAGCGGTGCGTGCGCACCCCCTTTCGTCTACAAAAGTTCAGAGTTGCCTCCTGAAGATGAGGAGCGGTGCGTGCGCACCCCCCTTTCGGACTTAGAAAAAAAATAAAGTTTTATATGCTTATCTTCCCGCACATATGTACGGGGCGAAGTGCAATAAAACCATGTAAGGCCGACTGCGCCTTTATATATAAAAACACAAAAAAAATAAAATACGCCCGCCTTTACATATAATACCATATATGATAATAAAATAATTATTCGTTGTCATCATAGTGCAGCATAATTCGAACTTTTATATCAAAACATTATAACGTCATTGGTCGAAGTTCTTATATACGTGGTATTCGAAGGGCAGGGCGGTGCGTGCGCACCCCTAGCATTACTTGCTAGGAATAAAAACGGAATGCTTAAACATAAAATAAAATTTTTAAAAAAATTACAGATGGTCCTTGCGCTTTTATATAACACCTCGTTATGAATAAGTGTTATTCGAAAGGCAGGGCGGTGCGTGCGCACCCCTCGCCGGACTTTGTGATAAAAAAAAAAATTAATAATTACAAAACCCACGCCCGCTTCTAAATAGGTTAACTTACAAGTGCCTTTCCGACTAAAGAGCGGTGCCTGCGCACCCCTCACTCTCTCAAACGAAATATTGTATTATATGACTGCATAATATTGAGATAGCGGTGCATGCGTAGAAAAGTGAGAGGTACGAAACTAAAGAATACGCGACCACTCGTTGCCTTACAGCACCCAAAAGAAACACGCATATGTACGGGAGCATAATACATCTCAACGTATCGCATACTTCATTCATACATCATACGGCCTCCCCAAATAAGCTGTGAAAAATAATTTGTAGGCAGATCGGTGCGTGCGCA
>CANUHP010000035.1:7500-15000 GCA_948150685.1 Rhaphigaster nebulosa
AATAACGGAGGCAGAGCCGGCGTACATAGATGCTATATAGTCCAGCAGTTCCCCCTGTATCCCTCTCGCATGGAGCACCTCCTGGATCGCGCGGTGACTCACACTGTCAAACGCTTTCCTCACATCTAAGATGGAGAGACAGAGAGACCTCCGCCTCTTCCATCCCTGTCGCAAGATGGCATCCAGCATAAACACATTATGAGCCACCCCATCGAATCCCCGGATAAAGCCCTTCTGCTCAGGAGCATGGGAAACTACCCTTTCCATTCTTACAGCCAGTATCCGGTGCCAGTGCCGCACCACCACTGAGGATACCGAGATCGGCCGATAGTCCCCCGGACCATTCACCCTCTCCACCTTTGGAATCATGGTGATCCTCGCCCTGAGCAGCGCAGGAGGCATTCTACCTTCCCACATGATCAGGTCGAAGACCAGCGCCCTCATCCTCCAGGGAGCCCCCTTCCAAGCGGAAGGGAGTACTCTATCAAGTCCGGGTGCCGATTTCTGGTCCGGAGACAACCGGAGAACCTCGTCCCTCGTTACTGGGGTCCATAAATTAACTTCCCGGGAAACCCGGGATCCCCTAACCTCACCCCCATCCCAGGGTCGGGAGGGATTCTCAATGATAGGGGCCCAGTAATCGCGTAGGGCTTCAGGTGTGTGGAGTGGCGGCCCTCCCCCAGAGCCCAGTATGCTCTGAGCGGCCGCCCTCTTGTCCTTTTTCCACAACTCCTGAATTCTCGCATATTGTGCCCTGCGATTCTCCGGGCGTCGGTCCCCCCCATTCCTAATCGGGAGCCGATCCCTCGGGGCCGCCCCGCGGGCCTCCTGCGGCTCACGCACAGCCAACCAATCAGAGATCAAATCGGCTAAACGATCACCAACAGAAGTACCCGACAGGGCCTCTTCGGCCAGAGACACCAACCGGCGGAGAACCGGAGGCAGCGTGGGAGACATAATCTCCCCCACCAACCCCCGAATCGCCGCCGCCAGAGTCTCCCGTCCTGCACCCCTAATCTGAACACCAGGGTCGTCCGGAATCTCTTGGGGCGCTCCCAATTCTCCGTTCCCCATAATTCCCCTATACAACAGTTTGGCCCTTGCTCCCTTGACCGAGTCGGGCGTCCGAGGTGGCATGAGGTCAGCCAGCGCTTTGTTGATACTGCCCTGATAGCCCCGAGCCCTCACCTTCCGCTCGGCTGAAGCCAGGACAGCCAACTCCTCATAGGACCATCTCTTGTGAACCCTCTCCACATCAATGCCGCGATTAAAAGCTTCGGGATGGGAGGCCCTCAAGTGGACTCCCAGGCCCGTCACTGTCGTGAACTCTCGTCCACACTCGCCACATTGATGCGTCGGGGGGTCCCTATTCATACTTGGTCAAGGAAACCCACCTGTCGTACGCAAAGCGGTATCCCGGACATTCTCTCGAGAGCACATCGTGCTCATCGGGTTTGCCGACCGCCTTACATGCCGCGCAGGTAGGCCCCCTCTTTCCTTTTAGAGACGGACACGCCTCCCTCTTATGGCCCTCGCCAGTGCAATAGGAGCATACGATAGTGCCCTCCGCCAACCTGCACCCGCGCTTCGCCGTATGACCATACCGATGACACCGGAAACACCGGTTGACCTCGACAAAGTCATCGACTCGGCACGAGTACCAGTCGACGAAAAGCCGCCCCCTACCTTTCATCAGCCGCCACACATCTGGAGAGACCGACAGCACCAGGTTGGTTTTTCCGTCCGCCCTGCTCCTCGCCCCCGTCCTGTGGGACACCTTTAACGCGTCCCCAGCCACTGCCTTAACCCCAGGGAAGTTCTGGGACCTAATGCACCCCAGGATTTCGGCATCAGTGAATGATGCCGGAACATCATATAGGATCATTTTGGGGTTGTTCCCCCCCACCGGCCTGGCTACCAATCCCACCTTCTCTAGACTTTTGTCCTTTAGGACCCTCTCAAGGGAGACCTTGTCCGGCATCTCTAGCTCGACCCGATCATTCCCTCTTTTCCTCATCCTTTGGACTCGCCACCCGCTATCACTGGGTTTTACGGCGTCCTTCAATGCTGCTTGGATCTCATCAGCTGTCTTAGTGGCCGACCCTTCCTTCACCTTTACCACCGCAATGGTGGCTCCGGCTTTGGACGTATGCGTCGACCCAGCTGCGGCCGCATATGATGCCGGACCCCTCAACCCCACACTGGGAACCACCGGGACCTGAGGAGTGGCACGGACCGTCTTTACTAGTTCCGCCATCTGCTCTCGGAGCTGAGACATCTCCCCCTCTACCTTTGCGAGTCTATCCTGGCTCCCGTCAGCGGACCCGGTTCCCAGGGCCTCCAGTCTCAGACAGCGCTTCTCTAACTTCAGGAAGGCAGTCGCGAAAACCCTTACGGAATCGATTAAGATATCCGTGTGGGGCTTAAGGAGCCTCGCCGCTGTCTGAGAGACTCTGGTTCCGCCATAGGCGGCCCTGATCTCCCTATCCGCCTCGAGAGCCCGCTCAAACTCCTCGAAAATCGAGGAGCTAGGTGGAAATGCCTCAAACTCCTTGAGATTCCATTCAACCAGCTCCTCCCTCAGGGACACCTCCCCCACCCCCAACCTTGGGACACACTCCTCGGGCCCCCCCTCGTCCGAGAGCACATCCGGTGCCTGCGCACCCCCCCTCTCGGCCATCACAGGGGCAAAAAGACGGACCAAATCAAAAAGCCCACCTCAAAGGTGACTTTGAGGCGACCTTTGACCCCTTGGGACAGGGCCGGGACCCAAAAAAGTGGACGGGTAGGACTCGAGTCGACGCCCTCTGTCCTTTAAAAAAAAACCCCACGCGAATCGGACCACCAGGACCGGAGATATCAAAAAGATAATCCCCGTACCGAAGAAAAGATGGCCGATCCGTGGAACCACTGAGGGCGGTTCCCGTGGGCTGGAAACTGGGCGGATCTTCGCTACTCCCACCCGACCCACAAGATGGCAGCCGGACCCTCCCCCTCACGCCTATTGGCCGCCGAGAATACGGTGGACGGACCGAACCGCGCAGGGACCCCACTAGAACCACCGGGAGCCAAGGTGCAACCAGGTCACCGTACAATGGACGGGCCACGTGGGAACACAAATCGCACAGTAGCACCCCAATGGCTCAACTCCCCGTGCGCAAACCCGTCAGTCCGGTAGCCTAACACCCGCACCAATCATAAAAGAAAAGAAAAACAATTAAAATACACCGCAGACCCAGCAAAAAAAACAAAATCCCTCACAGTCCGTCCCCACTCCTAAACTAAAAACCCCAATAACTCTGTACCCCCCGTTCCAAAAAACACCAAATTTTACCCACCCCCCTTTTAGACCACCCTACACCAGATCGCGACACCAAAAATACAAAATTAGCCCAAAAAAAAACACGCAAACTACCACAACAGAAAAAACGCCTAAAACAGAAAAGTACCCAACAAAAATTAAAAAAAAAACCCACCAACTAAAGAGAACACCTAACCACCCCACTTCACAAAAAATAATTAAAAAAGAACAAGAAATTACCAAAAAAAATAAGAGATAAAGCACAGCCGATCCTCACTAGACGACAGCTCAGGAGCAACTGAATGGGGATCAAGCCAGCATTTGCCCTTTTGCTCTACGCGAGGTTTCTGTCCTCGCTGAGCTGACCATAGGACACCTGCGTTATTATTTGACAGATGTACCGCCCCAGTCAAACTCCCCGCCTGGTAGTGTCCTTGGATCGGATCACGCTAGGGAGTGTGTTGCCGGACGGCGCGACATGGGCCGTAGCGACGACGCACGCGGCAGCACCGCCCGAGAGCGGGCCACTCACGGGCCCCGCCACGTCCTGCCGGCAGCCGGCAACCCTTGGCGCTTGGCGCGAGAATACCGTCGCGTCGGAGTGTTGACACTCCGGCGGACGCCCTCCGCCTCACCAAGTAAGTAAGGAAACTATGAAAGTAGTGGTATTTCACTGTCGACGGAGAACCGCCTCCCACTTATGCTACACCTCTCATGTCTCCTTACAGTACCAGACTAGAGTCAAGCTCAACAGGGTCTTCTTTCCCCGCTGATTCTTCCAAGCCCGTTCCCTTGGCCGTGGTTTCGCTAGATAGTAGGTAGGGACAGAGGGAATCTCGTTAATCCATTCATGCGCGTCACTAATTAGATGACGAGGCATTTGGCTACCTTAAGAGAGTCATAGTTACTCCCGCCGTTTACCCGCGCTTGCTTGAATTTCTTCACGTTGACATTCAGAGCACTGGGCAGAAATCACATTGCGTCATCACCCCTTGGGGCCATCGCAATGCTTTGTTTTAATTAGACAGTCGGATTCCCCTGGTCCGTGCCAGTTCTAAGTTGATCGTTCTATGGCGGCCGAAGAGCCTGCCGGCCCGTCCGCCGCGCGGAAGCACGGTGACTAGACAGCCGGAGGCTCGCAGCAAGGAAGATCCGTGGGTGGCCAAGGCACGGGACCGAGCTAGGGTCCAGGCGTAAAACGCCTTTCACCTCGCCCAGGCCCGGCACGTTGGCACCGCTCCACTTCCCGACCAAGCCCGGCGCGCCACGATCCTCAGAGCCAATCCTTATCCCGAAGTTACAGATCGGGTTTGCCGACTTCCCTTACCTACATTATTCTATCGACTAGAGGCTATTCACCTTGGAGACCTGCTGCGGATATGGGTACGAGCCGGCGCGGTGTTCCCCGTGGCCCTCGCCCGGATTTTCAAGGTCCGAGGGGAAGATCCGGACACCGCCGTAAGTGCGGTGCTCTTCGCGTTCCAAACCCTATCTCCCTCCTAGAGGATTCCAGGGAACTCGAACGCTTATAGAGAAGAGACAACTCTCCCCGGACCTCCCTACGGCTTCTCCGGGTCATTTCGGGTCACCCCGACGAGTCCTCTGGTGAGGGCCCGAATTGGAGCGGTTCCGCTGCCGGGTTCCGGAATAGGAACCGGATTCCCTTTCGCCCGAACGGTGCCTGCACTAGAGCGCGACGGCGTAGACGCGGGCCGGGCGCGTCGTCACGCCCCCAGACCGAATACGGCCTGTGGCGTGGGACGCGGCCCCGGTATTCCCGCGCTACGCCGAGTGCGTCATTGTAACATTAACGGCAACCATTCTCTTCGGATTTCTCCTAGGGCTTAGGATCGACTGACTCTTGTGCAACAGCTGTTCACAAGAAACCCTTCTCCACATCAGTCCTCCAGGGCCTCGCTGGAGTATTTGCTACTACCACCAAGATCTGCACCGGCGGCGGCTCCAGGCGGGCTCACGCCCAGACCCTTCCGCGCTCACCGCCGCGACCCTCTTACTCGTCAAGGCTTAACGGCGACTCCCCGTGAGGGGCGGCCCGATTTGCCGTTGACGGCAGAGTATAGGCACGACGCTACAGCGCCATCCATTTTCAGGGCTAGTTGCTTCGGCAGGTGAGTTGTTACACACTCCTTAGCGGATTCCGACTTCCATGGCCACCGTCCTGCTGTCTTAAGCAACCAACGCCTTTCATGGTTTCACGTGAGCGTCGAATCAGGCGCCTTAACTCTGCGTTTGGTTCATCCCACAGCGCCAGTTCTGCTTACCAAAATTGGCCCACTTGGCATCTCTGATCCGAGTCCCGCGGCTTCACTTTTAAGCAAGCCGGGGCTCTCATCTATTGGGAGTTTGAGAATAGGTTGAAGTCGTTTCGACCCCATCACCTCTAATCATTCGCTCTACCGGATGAGACTCGTCTCTTCCCGAGAGCCAGCTATCCTGAGGGAAACTTCAGAGGGAACCAGCTACTAGATGGTTCGATTGGTCTTTCGCCCCTATACCCAGCTCAGACGATCGATTTGCACGTCAGAATCGCTTCGGACCTCCACCAGGGTTTCCCCTGGCTTCGTCCTGGCCAGGCATAGTTCACCATCTTTCGGGTACCAGCGTGTGCGCTCCTGGTGCGTCTCCACTCGTGATGAGAACGAGACGCCCCGGGAGTGCGGGGCTCCGACGAGTGATCGTACGGGGGCCCATCCTCCCAACGGGATGCGCTCCTAAAGGAGGCACCCCTGACACTTTCATTGCGCCTTTAGGTTTTACACCCAATGACTCGCGCACACGCTAGACTCCTTGGTCCGTGTTTCAAGACGGGTCGGATAAGTTCCCGAATCTGAAGCGCCGCCGACTGGCGGACTGGGCCGTGACGGAGTGCTCACCCACCAGGGGCCCGAGCGCCTAGCCGGGCGTGTCCGTTAAGGCACCCCCTGGTAAACGCCCGGTCTTGCGGGGAGACGGCGGCGCTCGCTAGTGGAGCGGCCCAGCGCCGTAGTCTTTCGATACCGCCCGGAACGACGGCCGCGGTGCCGGGGAGCTGTCACGTGACCGCCACAGAAGTGGAGGCCCCGAGCCAGACAATCTCCCGGACCTTAGACCGCCGCAGAGCGGGTCGCGACGTCCTACTAAGGGAGAAGTGCGGTCCCCCGCGGGAACGCGACACCGTGGGGGGCGGCCCACCCACCGCCACGGACGAGCCGGACGGGGCGAAAGGCCATCCCCCCTGTCGGGGTGCGAACCCGGCGAGAAGACGTGAATCTCCCGTTTCGGGGCTTCGGGTCTTTTCCGTTTACCCCTGAGCGGTTTCACGTACTCTTGAACTCTCTCTTCAAAGTTCTTTTCAACTTTCCCTCACGGTACTTGTTCTCTATCGGTCTCGTGGTTGTATTTAGCCTTAGATGGAGTTTACCACCCGCTTAGGGCTGCACTCTCAAGCAGCCCGACTCTAAGGAGGGACCCACCCGGGGCCGGCACCGGTCATCTACGGGCCTGGCACCCTCTTCGGACCGTGGCCCCGTTCAAGATGGACTTGAACGCGGTGCACGGACCCCGGGTTAAACGGGCACTCCTAAACACTACATTTCCCTAAAGGCGAGGCCTTTGGGATTCAGTGCTGGGCTCGTCCCTGTTCGCTCGCAGCTACTAGGGGAATCCTTGTTAGTTTCTTTTCCTCCGCTTACTAATATGCTTAAATTCGGCGGGGAGTCCCACCTGATCTGAGGTCGACGACAACATGCTTTTACGCCCCAGCAACAAAGAGGGGGTAAGAGTCCGACTCGGCCAGACAGGCGTATATCAGTCTCGAGCCACGCTAGAGGTCTGCCGCTGCCAGCCCCCAGGCGAGAGGGAGGCGGCCGACGAACCGCCCGGCCCATACACCACGCACAGCACTAAGAGCGTTCCCCCGACGCATTGTAGTGGAGCCGTCCCGAAAAATGCCACGCGGCCGCTAAGAGTCCACACTTCACGGGTCAGCGCAAAGGCGGGCTACGTGCGACCGGGACACCGGGGCGGTTGTCCGTCTCTCACGAGCTACAAGCGTACTCAAAAAGGAGGCGACTAAGCGTGCGGGCGGGGCCCGAACCCCGAAGGGAGCGGGCACCGGAGCCGTGGCGGGCGCCAGCTCTCGCATCCGACCGCCGCCGCGCCATCCCTCGAAAGAGAGTGGCGCGCGGGGAGGAGCGGGC
>CANUHP010000035.1:35000-42227 GCA_948150685.1 Rhaphigaster nebulosa
ATTTGGGGAGGCCGTATGATGTATGAATGAAGTATGCGATACGTTGAGATGTATTATGCTCCCGTACATATGCGTGTTTCTTTTGGGTGCTGTAAGGCAACGAGTGGTCGCGTATTCTTTAGTTTCGTACCTCTCACTTTTCTACGCATGCACCGCTATCTCAATATTATGCAGTCATATAATACAATATTTCGTTTGAGAGAGTGAGGGGTGCGCAGGCACCGCTCTTTAGTCGGAAAGGCACTTGTAAGTTAACCTATTTAGAAGCGGGCGTGGGTTTTGTAATTATTAATTTTTTTTTTTATCACAAAGTCCGGCGAGGGGTGCGCACGCACCGCCCTGCCTTTCGAATAACACTTATTCATAACGAGGTGTTATATAAAAGCGCAAGGACCATCTGTAATTTTTTTAAAAATTTTATTTTATGTTTAAGCATTCCGTTTTTATTCCTAGCAAGTAATGCTAGGGGTGCGCACGCACCGCCCTGCCCTTCGAATACCACGTATATAAGAACTTCGACCAATGACGTTATAATGTTTTGATATAAAAGTTCGAATTATGCTGCACTATGATGACAACGAATAATTATTTTATTATCATATATGGTATTATATGTAAAGGCGGGCGTATTTTATTTTTTTTGTGTTTTTATATATAAAGGCGCAGTCGGCCTTACATGGTTTTATTGCACTTCGCCCCGTACATATGTGCGGGAAGATAAGCATATAAAACTTTATTTTTTTTCTAAGTCCGAAAGGGGGGTGCGCACGCACCGCTCCTCATCTTCAGGAGGCAACTCTGAACTTTTGTAGACGAAAGGGGGTGCGCACGCACCGCTCTTATGACAGCTGTTTAAACGTATATAAGAAATTGGGGCAATGATGGTATAAAAGTTATAATTATGCTGTACTATGATGCCGAGGAATAATTATTTAATTATTATATATAAAGGCGGTCGCTTATTTTTTTTTTAGTATTTTTCCATTTGCCGACGAGGTATGGGAGGGGTGCGCACGCACCGCTATGCCTAAAATTTTTTCCCCCATAACTTATTTGGTGATGCTTTATTATATATTAATGAAGCTACATCGGCATATAATAAAATATATCGTATCAAGTATACGATATATGAAGCATAGGGGCCTTCCCCGGGACATTATCTGAGATGGGGTGGTGCGCACGCACCGCTTGGGAGAACGTCACCTGAATGCCGGTGAAGATTCCTATATGTACTACAGCTCGGCTGCGGGGTCTTTTAGGGGCCCCTATGCGGCCATCAGTCTCTCCGCTCGGCGGCTGGGATTGGAAGTCCGGATGCTCATTCGTCGGCGGTTTTACATCAAAGGGTCCACCGCTGCCCGGCAGGAGACTTCCTGTCGGCGCAGTAGGGGGTCTTTGTAATCCGCCGGCGCTTTTGATGTAGCACCCTTTCTCTTCCTCCTAGTAGTCGCTGCGGGGGTCACGTCATGAGTTACCCGAAACTTACAATGTTTCGCACGCCCTGGCGAATATAAACGATCGCGGGCGTTGGGCGTGTGCAGGTCATAGGCCGACACACGCTCCGCCCGACCTACATTTCGAGGGCATGCTTCAAGCAATTGGGGCTACTCCCGAGCCGACGGCCGGGCAGCAGTCCCCGAGGCAGTGCCCTACACCGCCCAGACCCGGGTGGAGATGTCTGTAAAGTGTGAGGACTTCACCGCGCGCCTCAGCCTCGCCGGCCTCCCGTCGAGCGGCGGGTGTCCTTTCCCGGTACGCCGGGGGGGCGCCGTCAGCTCCGAAGGCGGGCTAGTGTTCCGGCAGGCCCAGGTTAGCGCGGTGGTTGAACCTTAAAGAATTGTAAAATATATATAGGAGGGGCCTTATGGCGAAGCGGGGTCGCAGTAACCCATCTTCCCGGCTCCTCCCTGGTTGATCCTGCCAGTAGTTATATGCTTGTCTCAAAGCTTAAGCCATGCAAGTCTCAGTACGAGCTGACTTAAAGTGAAACCGCAAAAGGCTCAGTAAACCGGTCATAGTTTACCGGATATATGCCACTCACGTGGATAACTGTGGTAATTCTAGAGCTAATACATGCAACCAAGTCCCGACCAGCGATGGAAAGGACGCTTTTATTGGATCAAAACCATTCGCCCGGCTCGCCCGGGCGTCTGCTTGATGACTCTAGATAACACCACAGATCGCACGGTCACAGTACCGGCGACGTATCCGTCAAATGTCTGACTTATCAGCTGTCGATGGTAGACTCTGTGTCTACCATGGCGCTCACGGGTAACGGGGAATCAGGGTTCGATTCCGGAGAGGGAGCCTGAGAAACGGCTACCACATCCAAGGAAGGCAGCAGGCACGCAAATTACCCACTCCCGGCACGGGGAGGTAGTGACAAAAAATAACGATACGGGACTCATCCGAGGCCCCGTAATCGGAATGAGAACACCCTAAATCCTTTAACGAGGATCTATTGGAGGGCAAGTCTGGTGCCAGCAGCCGCGGTAATTCCAGCTCCAATAGCGTATATTAAAGTTGTTGCGGTTAAAAAGCTCGTAGTTGGTTCTGCGTGCCACGCTGTCGGTTCACCGCCTGTCGGTGCAACTGGCATGCCGTGGCATGTCCTGTCGGTGGCTGACGGGCTTCGCGGCGCGCCCCACTCGCTCACGCGTGTGGGTCGACGCGCCGTGTTGTCCTCGTTGGCCGGCTCAATCCTACCGCGGTGCTCTTAAACGAGTGTCGAGGTAGGCCGACACTGTTTACTTTGAACAAATTAGAGTGCTTCAAGCAGGCTCTGAAAGCAGCCTGAATAGTGGTGCATGGAATAATGGAACAGGACCTTGGTTCTATTTTGTTGGTTTCCGGAATCCAAGGTAATGATCAATAAGGACAGGCGGGGGCATTCGTATTGCGACGTTAGAGGTGAAATTCTTGGATCGTCGCAAGACGCACTAGAGCGAAAGCATTTGCCAAGTATGTCTTAATTGATCAAGAACGAAAGTTAGAGGTTCGAAGGCGATCAGATACCGCCCTAGTTCTAACCATAAACGATGCCAGCCAGCGATCCGCCGATGTTCCTCCGATGACTCGGCGGGGAGCTTTCCCCGGGAAACCAAAGCTTTTGGGTTCCGGGGGAAGTATGGTTGCAAAGCTGAAACTTAAAGGAATTGACGGAAGGGCACCACCAGGAGTGGAGCCTGCGGCTTAATTTGACTCAACACGGGAAACCTCACCAGGCCCGGACATTGGAAGGATTGACAGATCGATAGCTCTTTCTCGATTCAGTGGGTAGTGGTGCATGGCCGTTCTTAGTTGGTGGACTGATTTGTCTGGTTAATTCCGATAACGAACGAGACTCTGACCTATTAACTAGGCGCTCCCGGTATAAATACCTACCGGCGACAATTATTCTTCTTAAGGGGACAGGCGGCTCTCAGCCGCACGAGATTGAGCAATAACAGGTCTGTGATGCCCTTAGATGTTCTGGGCCGCACGCGCGCTACACTGAAGGAATCAGCGTGTTCTCCCCTGTCCGAAAGGTCCGGGCAACCCGCTGAACCTCCTTCGTGCTAGGAATTGGGGCTTGCAATTGTTCCCCATGAACGAGGAATTCCCAGTAAGCGCGAGTCATAAGCTCGCGTTGATTACGTCCCTGCCCTTTGTACACACCGCCCGTCGCTACTACCGATTGAATGATTTAGTGAGGTCTTCGGACCGGCGGTAACCGGCACCGGCTCGTTCGGTATCGGTTTCGCTGGAAAGATGACCGAACTTGATCATTTAGAGGAAGTAAAAGTCGTAACAAGGTTTCCGTAGGTGAACCTGTGGAAGGATCATTAAAGATTTGCATGCTTGTGTCTCTTGCCTTCCGGCTCGATGGCATAACTTGTCAAATAAACTTTAAGCCTCACAAACTTAACTGCCGTCCGGGTCTCGGCCCGGCGGCGGCGGTAAGGGGCGGCAGCAGGTGCTCCTCCCGGGGCGGGCAAAGTGTCCGCTGGGCTCCCGGCTCTAAACACCCTCAGACTGCACTTTGGCGAGAGACCCCGTGGCCGACAGGCCTTTCGCCGAGCGAGCCTCATTCGAAGCTCATCACTCGGCGCCGCAAGGGGTCTCTTCGTCTCTCAGTCTGAGGTAGAGCTCGGAGGTGCCCGGCTTTCACTCCCGGGAGGCCCGGAGCTGCCGACCCCGGTCTCACAGGCCGGGGACCCCGCCAATCAATTCAACCATCTCCTCCATCCCCGTTCCCGATTCTACTCGGAGGACGCGAGGATGTTGCGAGATTCGGCGGCCTGGCAACACGCCCTGCCTGAGGCCGCTGATAATTTGCTGACAATGACGCACATAAATTTAAGAATAGCCACAGGCTATTCTTATATCATATACTACCCTGAGCGGTGGATCACTCGGCTCGTGGGTCGATGAAAGACGCAGCAAACTGCGCGTCGTCGTGTGAACTGCAGGACACATGAGCATCGACATTTCGAACGCACATTGCGGCCCTGGGCTAGAACCAAGGGCCACCCCTGTCTGAGGGTCGTCTTCAAAAGAGGCAGTAACACTTGTCTCGACCACAGTTGACCCTCTCGGGCGTCGACCTCCTCCGGGATGTCCGCCCTGGGTCGGGATGGGGGCTCCCGGCGTGGGCGGCTTCTTGCCGCCCCCTCGCCGGGTCCCTTGAAAAATTCCGCCGGCGAAAGCCAGGCCGGACAGGACGTGCTCACTCTGCCGCGAGGCTCACCGCCCGCTCCTCCCCGCGCGCCACTCTCTTTCGAGGGATGGCGCGGCGGCGGTCGGATGCGAGAGCTGGCGCCCGCCACGGCTCCGGTGCCCGCTCCCTTCGGGGTTCGGGCCCCGCCCGCACGCTTAGTCGCCTCCTTTTTGAGTACGCTTGTAGCTCGTGAGAGACGGACAACCGCCCCGGTGTCCCGGTCGCACGTAGCCCGCCTTTGCGCTGACCCGTGAAGTGTGGACTCTTAGCGGCCGCGTGGCATTTTTCGGGACGGCTCCACTACAATGCGTCGGGGGAACGCTCTTAGTGCTGTGCGTGGTGTATGGGCCGGGCGGTTCGTCGGCCGCCTCCCTCTCGCCTGGGGGCTGGCAGCGGCAGACCTCTAGCGTGGCTCGAGACTGATATACGCCTGTCTGGCCGAGTCGGACTCTTACCCCCTCTTTGTTGCTGGGGCGTAAAAGCATGTTGTCGTCGACCTCAGATCAGGTGGGACTCCCCGCCGAATTTAAGCATATTAGTAAGCGGAGGAAAAGAAACTAACAAGGATTCCCCTAGTAGCTGCGAGCGAACAGGGACGAGCCCAGCACTGAATCCCAAAGGCCTCGCCTTTAGGGAAATGTAGTGTTTAGGAGTGCCCGTTTAACCCGGGGTCCGTGCACCGCGTTCAAGTCCATCTTGAACGGGGCCACGGTCCGAAGAGGGTGCCAGGCCCGTAGATGACCGGTGCCGGCCCCGGGTGGGTCCCTCCTTAGAGTCGGGCTGCTTGAGAGTGCAGCCCTAAGCGGGTGGTAAACTCCATCTAAGGCTAAATACAACCACGAGACCGATAGAGAACAAGTACCGTGAGGGAAAGTTGAAAAGAACTTTGAAGAGAGAGTTCAAGAGTACGTGAAACCGCTCAGGGGTAAACGGAAAAGACCCGAAGCCCCGAAACGGGAGATTCACGTCTTCTCGCCGGGTTCGCACCCCGACAGGGGGGATGGCCTTTCGCCCCGTCCGGCTCGTCCGTGGCGGTGGGTGGGCCGCCCCCCACGGTGTCGCGTTCCCGCGGGGGACCGCACTTCTCCCTTAGTAGGACGTCGCGACCCGCTCTGCGGCGGTCTAAGGTCCGGGAGATTGTCTGGCTCGGGGCCTCCACTTCTGTGGCGGTCACGTGACAGCTCCCCGGCACCGCGGCCGTCGTTCCGGGCGGTATCGAAAGACTACGGCGCTGGGCCGCTCCACTAGCGAGCGCCGCCGTCTCCCCGCAAGACCGGGCGTTTACCAGGGGGTGCCTTAACGGACACGCCCGGCTAGGCGCTCGGGCCCCTGGTGGGTGAGCACTCCGGCACGGCCCAGTCCGCCAGTCGGCGGCGCTTCAGATTCGGGAACTTATCCGACCCGTCTTGAAACACGGACCAAGGAGTCTAGCGTGTGCGCGAGTCATTGGGTGTAAAACCTAAAGGCGCAATGAAAGTGTCAGGGGTGCCTCCTTTAGGAGCGCATCCCGTTGGGAGGATGGGCCCCCGTACGATCACTCGTCGGAGCCCCGCACTCCCGGGGCGTCTCGTTCTCATCACGAGTGGAGACGCACCAGGAGCGCACACGCTGGTACCCGAAAGATGGTGAACTATGCCTGGCCAGGACGAAGCCAGGGGAAACCCTGGTGGAGGTCCGAAGCGATTCTGACGTGCAAATCGATCGTCTGAGCTGGGTATAGGGGCGAAAGACCAATCGAACCATCTAGTAGCTGGTTCCCTCTGAAGTTTCCCTCAGGATAGCTGGCTCTCGGGAAGAGACGAGTCTCATCCGGTAGAGCGAATGATTAGAGGTGATGGGGTCGAAACGACTTCAACCTATTCTCAAACTCCCAATAGATGAGAGCCCCGGCTTGCTTAAAAGTGAAGCCGCGGGACTCGGATCAGAGATGCCAAGTGGGCCAATTTTGGTAAGCAGAACTGGCGCTGTGGGATGAACCAAACGCAGAGTTAAGGCGCCTGATTCGACGCTCACGTGAAACCATGAAAGGCGTTGGTTGCTTAAGACAGCAGGACGGTGGCCATGGAAGTCGGAATCCGCTAAGGAGTGTGTAACAACTCACCTGCCGAAGCAACTAGCCCTGAAAATGGATGGCGCTGTAGCGTCGTGCCTATACTCTGCCGTCAACGGCAAATCGGGCCGCCCCTCACGGGGAGTCGCCGTTAAGCCTTGACGAGTAAGAGGGTCGCGGCGGTGAGCGCGGAAGGGTCTGGGCGTGAGCCCGCCTGGAGCCGCCGCCGGTGCAGATCTTGGTGGTAGTAGCAAATACTCCAGCGAGGCCCTGGAGGACTGATGTGGAGAAGGGTTTCTTGTGAACAGCTGTTGCACAAGAGTCAGTCGATCCTAAGCCCTAGGAGAAATCCGAAGAGAATGGTTGCCGTTAATGTTACAATGACGCACTCGGCGTAGCGCGGGAATACCGGGGCCGCGTCCCACGCCACAGGCCGTATTCGGTCTGGGGGCGTGACGACGCGCCCGGCCCGCGTCTA
>CANUHP010000036.1:0-32604 GCA_948150685.1 Rhaphigaster nebulosa
AATATTTATAGAAATATTTATAGGATGAAGGATGCAATGCTATAAATGATTTCTCAAGGAATACGAACTCTTCAGGAGCTTCCATATCCATTTATAAATCTAGAAGCGTTCCTTGTTAGTATTTTCGGTTAGGTAGTCAGGCAGCGCCGTGTAAGGGTTTTTTTCATGTCCGGCTGGTTTGTTTCCTTCATTCGGATTCACAAATAAGTCTTTAGCCACATTTCGGTCATATATATGAGCGGCATTTAAATCTTTTGACGGATCGCTACAAGGGTTGAAAAAGGACGCAATAAATCCCCGGCAATAAAGAAACCGAGGAACTAGAAAATAAATAAAGAAGGCGCTGATTTAGAAGGCAGGGCGGTAGCAACCAAGTTATTGGTGATCGAGGCGGCCGTGGCTAAATAAAGACAATGGCGTGATCAAGATGGCGCCGGTAGTCAGGCCGCATACCTGAGATAGACTGTGGAGATAAGACAATTTATTCGACGCTTCCTCTTTACAGCTTTATCCGCGGGGCTTACAGCGCTATAGTCCTCCTGTCCCTGCGCCTCATCCCTGATCCCATCTTGTCTAGCTCTGTCCGAGGGGCTTCTGCAGCCGAAGAAAGAGGATGCTGTCGAAGGGTAGAAAACAGTGAAAAATTACACGATGGAACCGTGCTACTATTCAAATTGAAAAAATATGAGGTATGACCGTTATTAGAAATAGTGGGTATTGCATTTAAGGAAATTTAAATTCCTCAACTGTCTAGAGTCGTAAAAATATGATGGTCAACAGAAAAGAATCCTTACTGAATTTATTATACTTAATTTAAGGCCCTCCTTAGATCAAAACATCTATTTTAAAAAAATATTAACTTATTGATCCTCTACTCCTATTCCCAAGGACTCTTGCTCTCATAAATTTCTAAGGGCTTGTTGGGGCTAGTTGCGGGTCGTGAATAACGTCTTTTCTAGTAAGAAATTTTCCAAAGGGGAGATATAGACAAGCTCCAATCCATAATGACGTTTGCAAGGTTTTTTTATTTTTTATTTATTTATTTTTTTTTTATTTTTTTTTTTATTTTTTTTTTTTTTTAATAAAATATTAATAGTTATCAAACACTTCATTTTTCAGCCTTTTTTATTCGTAAATCGTGCCATAACTTCTTATACCCTGAGGCCTCAGCTCGAATTATTTTTGTTTGATGTAGAGTTGAAAAAAGCTAAAATTTGATATGTATGCCATATCTATTTTATACTTATCTAATTTTTATAGTCAATTTTTAAAAGTAAAACTTTTTTTCCCGCTAAATACTATGAAAGTGAATTCGACGAAAATTAGTGATTTTTTTATTGAAATAAAATAAAGAATTTCAAATTATAAACATTTCACAAATAAAATTTCATGGAAAAAAATATTCAAAACCATAAATTATAAAATATTTACTAAATATATCTTTAAATATCTTGTATTATAATAAAATTATTCATACAAATCTATAATAATGAAATTATCATACAAAATAAAACCAAAACTGGTGTTGTACATTTTATGTTGCAGTGTAGATAGCAGATGGATAGTTTAGAAGTAGGTTAGATAGATAGCATTATTATTCTTAGCATTATTGGTATTATTATAGTATATTATTGAATGGAACATTTTATTGCTTAATATATTAACCCTCAAAGTCAATTCATTATATACAAATATATGGACTTTATTACAGTTATATCAAACAGTTTGCATAATAAGAACTATCTAGAGCGCTACTTGTTTCCTGATCCACAATCACACTTTTTTCAGATATTTGGTTACAGATCAAACATAACTAAATATATGTTTAGCAGGTTAGCAGCGGAAACGGTGGCCATTTTGGTGAAATATTTATACATATATATATGTGGGAATACGTTATACGCATAGATACCTGTTATTTTCGGTCTCGACATTTCTTAGCTCGTGCCTTTTGTGCTAAGCTGTGAAGCTTAGAATTTACTAAACTATTATCCTTCCTACTGTACTGTAAGGGTTTGAAACGTGGCCGCTAACACTGAAGGAAGAACAAAACCTTAAGGTCTTCGATAATAAGATATTGTCTGGAATATTCGGTCCGGAAAAGGTTGAATCCTCTGGAAAAGTTATTCAACGCGGAATTGTGGTGCATGCACCCTGTTAATATAATTGAGGTTATGGAGTCGCGACGGTTAAGATATGCTTGTAAAGTTTTTGGGCTTAGTAAGGAAGAAATCCCTAATAAACGAAATGTTAATAAGTGCTGAGCCGACTGATAAACGACTGAAAAACGTAGGCGGGAGGATTGCGATATAGCTGATCTTACGGATTCGAGTTTGGAATTAATCGGTGAACGGAGATTTGTAAACAGCGATTGGTGATATCGCATCGAACATTCGGGTTCTCTAAGCCTTTTATTATTCATATTATTTTTATGGTAAAGTAATTACGCAAATTTGGAGCATGAGAGGCCAAAAACATTTTCATTACTTATAAGTTAATTAGCAAAGCTGCTGACGAGATAAAAAATAAATCTTTATTGTATTAATTTTATTACAATTTTATTTATTACATAATTTTATTAAAATTTTATTTATTACATAATTTTATTAAAATTATCTCTTTTATTACCTTTTTTTTTTAGTATGGATCTCATGAGAAATGCACAATGAAAAAAGTTGGAATGCCGTATTCATAATTTTTCCCTGAATTCTTTTACAGAAGAATCCTTCATATCTCATATAATAAAGGAGAAAATATATCAACACAAGACCCAAGCAGCGATAAGCCAGAGGTAGTTTCTCCCAGTTTTCCCTCAGGGAAAATCCGACCGAGCTGGATGGAAAACCTTAAGCGGGAAAGTAATTACGGCGGTGGCATAAAGGCTCGCTTTTTGGTATAATCTGGCCATGTTGTAAATATTAACAAGATGGTCTCAATAGATAACCTCACCGCCGTAGCCAGTACCTCTAGGCGGAATAATGAATAAAAACTGCCTAATTTCCAACCCCTCCGGGTGAATAACTGATCTGGTTTTGGATACACAAGCGCTTGCAATGCGGGAGTCAGCTTAGCCGCTGCTTATCGGAATGGCGAGGAAGCGGGCATCTTCAAGCGATATGGACATCAAATCTTCCTAAATGCAGTGGTCTGCAGTTGCTTCGAGGCGATGTGTAGTCCTTCTTGAAGCAGATGAATATAAAGGTTTGAGAATATTGGACGAGGGAATAAAATCTGGAAGAGGCAGCAATTCGTATAGAGGGAAGCTTAGAAAGATTTCTACCTCTTCATGCTCAGGAAAAGTAATGTAATCTATTAATACATCAACGATAAACGTCATAGTTGTTTCTTGGCAGTAGATTCATTTAGAGTATTTTAGTTTCAATTCTTTAAAGTTTTTTTATTACCAATAAAATGAGGAGAAACATTTCAATTTGTATTATTTATACTTTTTGTTGGTTTATTACTCCAATTGCTATGGAAACATTACAAATGAGAAAGAATCTCACCAATATTGAAAGTGTTGATTTCACCTGTTCTCTAGCAAAATTCTGACTATGATCATTTTCCTCTTAGAGAGTTAGAATAGTTTATAGAAATAATAATATTTAATATATTAGGAGTCACTTAGCTCGACTTTTTAACCTTTGGTAGAAAGTTTCTACCAATATAAATATAATTCCATAAGCACATTTTCAATCAATAACCTTTTGGATAGTATTAAGTATGTATGGAGAATTTTTAGATCATTACGGATGACGTCTCTGAAAATGCAAGATGGTCAATCTCCGATTTAAAAAACAAATATCGATTACTTTAGACTAATTTCGTTTACGATATCTTCCAAATTATGGCAACCTTCAGTGTTTTAAAAAAATATTTCTTAACATCTGTTGCTCATGTTGCAAACAGTTCAACTAGTTTACAAACCTGTAGGTTGCTCAAATGAGCACTGTTTGAAAGCGATTTCCCTGGTCACCAACTCCGGATCTGTTTCAGGTGTTATTTCTAAAGTCAAAAGCAGAACGCGACCATTGGGTTATAAAAGTAGATAAGGATCTGGTTCTTACTTTTTAGTATTTCCTTCGCTTTGTTTTACGACTGACTAGGGATTGTAACTTGTGTCCGTCGCACGACTAAATCTAATCCTACATGTGATGACAAGATAGGGTCGTTTACAGGTTATATCTAAGAGCTTAGATTTTTCATGAAGGAAAGCAAAACTATTTTCATTATAAAATGATTCTTCTACATTAAACCTACTCCAGAAAATTAATTTTTTATTATGTTTCAGTTCTGATACAAATAATTCAGAGCTCATATTTGTCAATGATAAATACAAAAAGTTAATTATGAAGAAATAGTTATTTTTATACAATAGAACCTTAGGAACTGTTAGGCTTATAAACGATATAGGTAAGAACCATTAAAATAAATTATGTTATATATATATATATATATATATATATATATATATATATATATATATATATATATATATATATATATATTATATTTTATATGGCTATATAAAGTGAGGGGTAATTGTGAACAAATTTCTCTGACTCCTTTTATTTGGCCTCGTAGTGGATCCACCCATAACTTTTCAATATTCATTTATTATTACATTTTCGCTGTTCGGTGGTTTGTTCACAATTGTCCCTGGTATTTACAATCGCTCCTGGAAATGGGGTAATTGTGAATTTACATTTTGGCTAAGCTCCTTTTCCTTTTACGGGACTCAAGTTGGCTTTAATAACACATTTCTTCAAGTTCCTCGAGAATATCTCTCTACAAAAAACCGTATCCTGCTGGATTCAGCGATAGCTGGTTGGTTCTCAGGGGAGACTATAGGTGGAGGCTCCTCGAGCACCTCATTATATGATTTCTCAGCCGAAATAATATTAATAGTCATATTTTGATCACATTGCCCAAAGATTGCATATTACGGAGCAATAGTGAACAGTCGATTGTGGTTACACAAAAAATTATACTTGGGTTTTGGAATTTGTTTTGTTTTAAATATTGTTTTCATTTGATTTTTTTTAGTTGTCCACTTATTACATTCATTATATCAATTCCGACTTCTTCAACTATTTATTCATTTATTCAAGCAAAATGTATTTTAAGTAATATCAATATCAGCATATCAGTATAGAAATATCAAGCATTGTTATAAATCAATTTTAATCTTGTAAATATTATACAAATTTGAGTGAAATTGGATGAGAGATATTCCTCCAAGAGACTGTTCCATTACTTACTAACATTGAGGAGCGCTCTCGTGTCAGCAGCTTCACTATCTGATCATCTCATTCTTGGTTTCTTGGTCCTCCTTTCTCTACTGAATCTCCGCCAATAACCTTTCTAGCATCCTCACCACATGTCCTAATCACAGGAGTCTTCTGAGCCTTATGCAATGTTCAGCAGTTGTTAATTAGATTAACAACAAAAAATGAACATTTATTATGCAAAAAATGTAATCATAACAGAAAAAAACTTGTTATTTTGTCTCAGCTCCTGGTTTTCACTTAATACATAATCTCTTTTTCAAATACATACCCAAAATGGCCAAATGATCGGAATTGAACTATGAAATGGGTCGTAAATCGAAATGGTGAAGTTTAACCTGGAAAAATGAATTGTTCAATTATTGTTGTTAATTATGTTGTAGGGGTTTCTAATTTCCTTAATTTGTAAAAATTAGACACGATATAATAGCTCGAGCGTTTCATTTGAAAGTTGAAAATATGATGCTTGTTTTGACCGAAGGGTTCCACTTTCGGCCCATGTGGGTGTTGCGTGGATACTGTAGAGTGGTAAAAGCGGGGTTTGCCTCACGCACACACAATGTGTGTACACTACATGTAATATAGTTGTCCTCATCATAACTTATATAAATTAAAACGAAATGGCAGAAATGAAAGCCACGGGTAACTACAATGGAATATATAAATCTTTATGTATTTTGCTCTTCTCCATGAATCTCCTTCATTGCTTCTTTATTTAACTGACCTTTCCTCTTGATCTCTTTTGAGGTATAGTAATTAAGGCATATTTAGTATAAAGTAAATGTTTAAGGAATCATCAATTAAATAACACGATTCACATGAGTTTTGATAGAATATAGAATTTTAAACGACCAGAGATGGATATTGGTATTGCTATGCTATGCTATGCTCATGTTATATAGGTCTTTCATTAACATTTCAAATTATACTTCCCATAGCCCCTTTTTGTGTAACAATGGACTTAGAAACACGACTAAACTGTAGTAGTA
Source organism: Rhaphigaster nebulosa (assembly GCA_948150685.1). NCBI lineage: Eukaryota > Metazoa > Arthropoda > Insecta > Hemiptera > Pentatomidae > Rhaphigaster > Rhaphigaster nebulosa. The sequence goes on from CANUHP010000036.1 coordinate 6,278, forward strand.
ACCGTTCTTCAGGCAGACCATTTTAATAATTATTCTATGGAAGAACAAACTCGACAATCACTTAAACAAAGACAAACAATCGGCGCTGAGATACAAAAAGGGCCGTGCGGGGGAGATTTAATAACGGCGAACTAAGCAACAGATAAAGCTGAACGATAAGAGAGGAGGGGCTTAAGTGGATAATGGGGGTGGAGGGGGACATTACAGCCACAAAGCGAGGGCGCAATCTGGCTTTGCCATCTATTGGTGCTGGCTCTAGTCTCGAAGGGGGGCTTCTTCTGATTCCAGCTCCTGGTCAGTTCGGGAAGTCAAGATGCAGCGGTCAGTGGACTACAGGAAAAGACTAATGGAAAAATAATTTAGCATTCAAAATGAATAGTGTACTTTATCCTCGGTGTATTGGAAATTATATGGAAATAGCTAAATTTAGACGAAAGTAGTGGCAGTTGAGGAATACGTAGTTAAATTAAATATTTGAAAATCTAGATTTTTATTTGAGTTCTTTATACCTATGAATAATAATTCTTGGATATAATTACCCAAGATTTTTTTCCGACTCATCAAATCTCTAGATAAATTAACCTAATTTAGAGATAGTTCCTTCCCAAAATCGACAAGACTCCCAATTCATAATCTCTTAACACTTGAAAAGTATTTACTTTTTTTGACACAGCTCCGCAGAGGACATCCGGTCTAATCCTAGTAGATATTCCTAGTTTTTTATTACAAAAAATTTAATTTCTTCTTTGTTCGTATTATTTTCTTTCTTTATTTTAGAATTTCCGCTTAATTCTTGCATTTTATATATTCGAATTTTGGGGCGATGATCTCAGAGCGCTCTGTCCGGAATGGTGTGGGTTCCATTCCCAACTGAATTCAGTTAATTCTTAATCCATAAGGAGATGGTCCGGGTGGCGGTCAAGAATAAAATAAAATAGTTGTAACTATTTATTAAATTTCGACGTTTAGACCCTCGCTGTAGGTCTACGTCAGGGCACTTCAACCTTTGATAAGCAAGAAGAGATTCTTATTGACCGGCACCCGGACCATCTCCTTCTTGATTTACCATTAAATTTAAAATAAGATAATATAAGAATTAAGATCGTTAAAGTTTATTTGAACAGTATTCATTTTATTGTCTCAGTAGACTGTTTTTTATCTGCTTGATTTAGTTTAAGTTTATATGTATGCTGTATTGATTTTATTTTTGAGACACCTCGCTGTAATTGTACAAAATAATCCGAATCAAGGCAATAAATGTATCAACATTTTCTAAAATGTATTTATTTATCCGCAACTGTCAAAATACAGATTGACAATCAGTGGACTTCCTGAGATATTATATTTTATATAATGTAGAAATTTTATATAATTTAAAATATAGAATATTTTAGTGCGTTGCTACGCCCTGACATTTAGTGTTGATATCGTTGTACTGAATTCGTATGTATTCGCTAACTGTTGGCATATGTAAGTTAGTGAAATAATGTTGCAACCGTGGTACTTGTGTAAAAAATCTGGTTGATTTAGAATGAAAAGTCTATATATACATGTTTTTTTGTTTTTTACTTCCTTGTACGAAGTAAAGGAAGCATTGTAATAGCGAAAATTTTCGGTTTTCAGATTTCGACGGAAATATCCATTTTGACCATCCCTGAATCCATTTTGACTAGTTTCGTCGTGGCGTCTGTATTTACGTACGTTCGTATGGTCGTACGTACGTTCGTATGTTTGTACTTACGTTCGTACGTTTGTATCTCGCATAACTCAAAAACGGTTAGCTGTAGAAAGTTGTAATTTTGTATTTAGGATTGCTGTAAAATCTAGTTGTGAACCTCCCGTTTTGGTCACTGCTTGATTACCGGAAGTGGTACTTTACTTGAATGTCATAATTGATTTCCATCAAAAATTATATTAAAATACTATGCAAAACTTCTCAAATTTAGTATTTATAACTTATAAATTTATTTAAATAACATACTAGATTTTGGTCTAAATAGGAAAACCGGAAGCGGTACTTGTAGGTCATATTAGACTTTCATCAAAAATTATATTAAAATATAGTGTAAAACATCTCAAATTTGGTATATAGGACTTTTATATCGATATGAATGCATTTACTATATTTTGGTTAAAATTGGTGAGCCGAAAAGGGTACTTTACTTGAAGGTCATAATAAGCTTACATCAAAAATTATATTTAAATTAAATACATAAATCATATGTTTCGGTTACAATAAAGGTTACAAACGCAATTTGGTTTCCAATCCAATTAAACATTTTTATTACTTGTTTTAAGTGTTAAAATTTAGTGTAAAATACTGGTTTTCCTCCCCATTTGTGTCCATGTGTGTGTGTGTCAATAGATTGATGTCGGCATGCCGAGTGTCGTTTTTGAGATACTGTAATGTTCGAAAACTAGTAACCAAATTCAGGATCATTTTTAGTTGTATAGGCGTTCTATTTTCAGTTATAGTTGTATAGGCGTACAAGGAAGTCATGTGTTGTCCACATCAGATATTTTTTTAACCCAAAACAAATTCAAACAAGAATAAGTTAGTTGCTTTTATTCTTGGTTTTAATTTGGATCGTCTTGATTTTTTGATAACATAGTTTTGTCATTGCTGCCATCCTCACTTTTAAAGGCCTTTCATTCTCCTTAACTTTCTTTCCTTCTTTCTTTAAACCATTTATGATAAAATTTCAGGGGTGTATATATGTGTATATGTATATTTAGGATTATATGTAATTTAGAAATTCAGTGATTATTAAAGTGTTGATGAACAGTATCAACTTTTGACTCCTCATCAATAGATTTGGTATTTTTTTCACGAGTGTCCAGTGGTTGGCGGTCACAGATGGGTATTTTTTCCCCCACTCCCTTTTTATGTTATTTGGAACATTTAAGGGCGTTAAATCTAATTAACAAGGACCAAATAAACTACCTCTTTTTCTCCTTTACCTTCCTGTTTCAGATATTTCAGCTTTGTAAAGCTAAACACCAACCTGTTTTTCTCGACAAAGTATTTTCATAATGCCTATCAATTTTGTATATAAACTACTAATTGCAAGGTATTGATTTTAGAAACATTACCTTGTTGGCAATTATGCCTACTGGATTTCATATTCAATCCTGTATGTGTGATGCCTTTGTTTCGATTCGGGATACTTTTTCTATTGCGCACAATTCGAGAGCAGCGGGGGGAGATAAGAGGGGGCCAATTACCCCGTCGCCATGACAACAGCACCCCTCCGTATAATCCATGTTTTATTCATCATTATATCAATGTGCTCCAGGCCTGCTTAATCTGTCCGCTTTTATTTACTCTGTCTGGCTTCCCATATCCCCTGAGGAAACTTCTATAAACCTCACACTTGCCTCGGCTTAACTTTGGCGACAGAATGAGACAAAGAATTTATTTTTAGATTGAATCATGAAATCGGGGTGCAAGATACAGAGACATCTCGCAAAATTAACATCGGGGTTTGTCTAGAATGGAATACATCTTTATTCTGTTGTGAAAATATTTTCTTACACATATCTAAACTCCATCATTTTAGGCTTTACCAAGGCTGAAAGGGGGCTTGATATAGTTCTTTTAGCGATTTAATTTTTTAGTAAAGACCGGATAAACTGATTTTTCTCTTCTCTGTGATACCACAGTTATTGTTATGTTATTAACTAAGCCATAATATCTGCTACTATATTACCAATCAATGAAGTATTAATCATTTGGTAAATTTATAACCTGCATGTAAATTTATGTTTATTTATGAAAACTCGTTGCCTGCTTTTACAATGCATAGACTTTTTCAATATTCTTAAATTCAGAAATCTATCATTATAATATATTTTTATTATTTTTTATCATATTTTTATAATTTTGATATTCTCCTTATATATAAACCCATTAAAATTAAAAAATAATCATTTGTTTATTTTTTTGTGAATGTTCTAAGAGCACCTGCACTTTTGTTTACAACCAGAGACATTATTGAAACCTTTTTGTATCATGATTCCACAGTCATTCTTCAAATTCAAAGTGTAAAGAGGTTAAAATATTGTTGAAAATTGTTTACATTATAGAAATGTCGTACAGAGGCTCTCCTTTTGATAAAAGTACCAAAAAACTGTTTTTTCTTATATTCTTACGGAATATAATCCTCATATATATAATCCTATACAATTTTTATATATGTATTCATTTTTAAATTCTCAATTTTATTAGTTCAGCAATAAAACGAAATTATAGTTTTCAATTAATTATTGTTTTGTTTTTTCTAGAACAGACCAATTTATAAAGTATGTATTTTCATATGCTAAGCTCTAGCCGTTAATTGATGATTTTATTATTGGGATATTTTTAAAATAATTTCCTCCCCTTTGCTTATTATTTCTAGGTTTATTATAGGTTAATTTTTATGTTATTGTTTTTTTACAACCTTGGCTTTAATGCCTAGCGTATAGAAATTCATAGTCTAAAAAAATGTATAAAAAAAGTTTATTTTTTTTTTAATTTTTATTAGCCGACTTATAAGATGTTCTTTAGAAAGGAAATTTGAATATTGGATGATGGGATAATATAGCAGGCTTTAATAGGTTTAAAATTATTAATTAACCGACGCATAATTATTAACTTCAGATCAGTAGTTTAAGAAAATAACAAGAAACAAAAAACACGTTTGTTTAGATTTCCGTAAAAAAAATAAAATAAAAATTGTTGAAAAACATGTCTTTTCTGAGAATTGGAGGAATGACGTGGAAACACGATTTACGAAAAAAAAGTGAAAATTTAATAAGTTAGTGTAGGTAATCACCATGGCTAATTATTAATTCTTATGATTTATTTTTTTATTTGTTATTAATTGTTAATAACATTATTAAAAGTGTTTCGGAATCATCTTTTTTTTTAGTGGTAGAGAAAGTAAAAATGAATTAGAAAATGGTAAAATTAAACCATTGTGTTTTAAATGAAAAAAATAACAGATTTTTACACGCATTAAGTACGTTTGCACGCATCACCAGATCCACTGCAGGTTACTGATTAATAAAATATAAATTAGAGTTTTAATTTATTATCTAAAGAGGCATGGAGGAAGTTTCATCACGGTTTCCTTCGTGCTCAATTAATATATAGAAGAAATTAACTAAAATAATAGCGTATCTTTGTCAAATCTTGGGACAGCCGAATGAGACGTCGGCGCTAATTACGATCTCAGACAGAATACGAGATTAAAGAAGGATTAGCCTAATTAACAGAACCGATAATTACTAGAACCTTCTACGGGCGAATTAATGTGTTGGATGGGAAGGCACAATTATTGATCGTCATCCATATTATTGCTGTTGTCCAAGCACGGGCTACAAATTAACACTAGCACCGCTCCCGCGATGAAGACACTATCTCAATTATACAAAATGCTTATTAGTAGATTCCTGCCACGTCCTCTCAAAGAGCTACCGGATAATGATGGTAGCTGTCTCTTAGGCGATCGTTGGTTTCCTAAAGCGTATCATTCATTGGTCCTTAATTGGAATAAGATGAATAAACATATGCTACCAGGACAGACGATCAGATTGGAAAAGATCGATTTACATCAGAGTGAACTCGATGTGCATCAAAAACTGTTTGTGGTTGTAATTGAAAATTTTTGAAGCTTATGATTGATTTTCAAACCCTTTAAACTTCACCCTTTCAGATTTCTAAGAGATAACAACAAATATTAAAAATTTGGTCAGTTTTAAATCTAGGTCTACATTATGTTGACAACATTAAAAAAAAATTAATAATTAACAAAATATTTATACTAAGTAGATAATACCAAAATCGTCTCATAACATATATCCATTGTTTCTACCACAACTGATTAACGAAATCTGAATTCTTGGGGTGATTTTTATTAAAACAGTTATGTCATAAACACAAGATAAGACTAGATCATTTTCTATAAGCCATAAAAAGATACTTATTTTACTGAAATTTGTGGTTATCTTGAATATTGAAATACTTTTTTTGTTGATTTTCATATCTGTAAAAAGGTACTTCAAAGCATTTTAACGAGTTTCAAGGAATATAATTAAAAACAAAAAATTAAAACATAATAGATTAAAATGAATAATCGTTGAAGCTAGTAAGAAGTGAAGAAGATATGTACCTATCCAGGGCAAACTTTTTATTTTTATAAAGTTTTGATTAAATTTTAAGTTCGTGTAATGTAGGCTTATTATAACACGTGGACCTATTTTTTTCTAAATGCCTCCGGCGAAGATAAACACTGGAAGTGATAAGAGTCTCTTTCTGGAGCCCGACACTTCCATTATGGCGATGAGCGAACCGCTGCTAAACATCCGGGGCTAAGTGGTCCAGGATAAGTGTGCCTAATGCCTCCTCTTTTTTATTATACGCGGCCAACTTTTTGGGAGTGGCCCTTTAGCGCTTTGGTTTTTTGGGGGCGCCACTTCATTGCCACTAATGCCTCTGAAGACTTCACACTTAGGTATACATGATGGAGTGCATCCTTATGCATCTTAACCGACTAGCTATAGGGGTAGAGTCCGGACTCCCGAATGTCAAGTTCATCAAAATTATGTTTTTTATCTTCTTCGTTTATACTAAAATTTAAGTAATATGAACATATTTTGGAATATTTATTAAATGAAATTGAGTGTGTATTTAGAGGATCAGATGCCAAGTGGTCTAAGTAATAAAATGTAACTATTATGTCATTTTCAATTAAAGTATTTTCTAATTGTCCAACAATTCTAATAGCGTAAAATTCATAATTGTTTTTAAACCTTAAATTATTTACTATTGTCTTGCTTATACTTTAACTTCAAAATCAAAAATTTCTATTTTTTTGTTTCATAGGGCAGTACTTCGGTATAAGGCTGTTTTAATAATTAAAAATACTATGTCATTACTTTTAGAAGAGTTAAATCTTATGTTTTACTTGGATCTATTTGCCACTGAGTACATTTATATATTTAGTGTCAATTTTGGCACTTAACCCAATTAAAAAAAAAAAAATCGATTCGGCTTGACAAATCTAATGAATGGGGTTCGAGTGCGGCTGTAGATAAAAACATGAGTTGTTTTGTTTAAAACTGCCGTGAATTGACTTGGAGTTCAGGAGAGCCTCCTGGGGCACACAGCCTCCATAAAGTGGGTATCTGGACCTTCATTGGGTAGAGGAAAAAATCCGTTGAATAAACAGTGCATTGATTATTAAACTATGTTAAAAAGTGAGCTTTTAATTGATTATATAAAATTAAAAAGGAATCATAAATTTCTTCATAATCAGACGAAATCTCAAGATCAAAACGTATAAATATAATTCATTTCAAATATGCATTACAGCCAAAATAATTAATTGATTATATACAAGCTATACAATTTGTACATTTTTTAAAAATAATTCTTGTTTGTATTTTACAGATAATATTAGATAATATTACTATTATTATTTTTTTTTTACGATATTTCATTTTTTGTTGAAGGGATAAGTTGTACATAATTTTTTAACAGTGACTTTTTTATTTCTAATATTTATGAACAAAATATGGCCATATTTATTTGTATTAATATCTATTTACTTTATCATGTATTTGTTATGATTATTATTAGCATGCATTTCATTTTTTTTAATTTTCATTTCCCAGAATAACTAATTTCTATATTCATTTTTACACATTTAAAGATATAAATTCTCTTAAGAGGTTAAAAGGTAAAAAAAAAAAAAAAATTAACATAAGTGATTATAAAAGTTGACTAATAATGTGTACTAATGTTGTTCTATTGGCTTGTCTATAAATAAAGGAAGATAACGTTTCTCTTTTGGTTATTCGATTTCTTCACTACTCCAAATTCCCTAGGCTCTATTCAATTTAAGGAGAGTGTAGGAAAAAGTGGGGCGAAGTTGCCACTCTAAGAGAAATTCAATTTTCACTAAACCTCTGTCATTGATTTAAGCTTGCCGGTATATATTTTGAGTCTACAAAAGGTAACACACCATACATTTTTAATTTAGAAAAAATATAATATATATGACCTATTTGCATGTTTATAGAAGCATAAATAGTGGCTACTTTGTCCTAGCTTATATGGTAAAGTGGCCAGTGCTTGCTAGCTATTAGTATAAAAACAAATATGTGGGATTGCAGTGCTTATTTTATAATTTTAATAATAATAATATTATAAACCTTTTATTTACAATTACAAAATGATTACTTCACATGATTACGAATGCCACATCCTTGTAATCAAAAACAATTTTAGATCTAATATACAAATACAATTTAATATACTTTATAAATCTAACATAATTTCAAGTTTATATTCTTTATATTCTTAGTCAAATAATGATTTTTTTATTCGCTTGACTTTTTTATTTTTATTAAAAATATTTGAATCAAATCATGACTTTTATTAGATATTCAATTATTGCATCAGTAATTAATGAAAAAATAATGATAATGAAACATTACACCAATTTTGCGGATTGATCATTGACACTTTGACAGAACACTAATAGTTTCTCTAAGAGTTAGTTTTTGAACCTTGCCACGAGATTGGAATAGTTTCCAGCTAGTACACGCCAATGGCCACTTTACCCCTACAATGGCCATTCTATCCCCTACGGTATTCACGAAAAGTGTTTTTTAGTACTTGGGAGGTTGGATACTCGAAACAAATATAAAAAGTACAATCTATAAGGCAAAATTTGATTGTTAATTTTACAAAATATAAATGAAACAAATATTACAGTGGGGAGTTAAATATTCCTTAATAAGGAGGCAGAAGGAATTTGTTTCAATTATTTTTCTTTTTTTATATAAGGCAATTTGAGCTAATTCTCTAGATGTCCTAATCGTTTGGCAACAATTTCAAAATGACGGCCTGGGCCCTTTGAAGTAGCTAATTAAGCAGAAGCTGTTCGAACCCGAGCTAAATCGATCCCAAGCTAAATTAATATTGTTTGCTTTCTCTGCTAATGACTTACGGCTTTGTGTAATACAGTTGTCTCTTCTTAATTATCCTCATTTTAATCTCCATAACAAATTGCGTTAGTTTGTTGGAATCTAGATTATCTTATTATCAGATACGATAATATGACTTTTTATGCTGTAAAAAGCTCTGAAATATGTAGTATAAAACCTTGGAAAATGCGGAAATAGGTGTAGAAATGTCCAATTAAATAGCCCCAATATGCAATTAATTTCTGTTATATAGTACAAAAAAAGCTCTAAAGCAAAATCAAAAAATTAAAAATAATTGTTTTTCAAAATTAGTATAATATAATAATGAGCTGTTAAAGTAAGGGAAAAAAACATTGAGTAAATAAAGAATATTTTTTTGGGGGGGGGATTTATTTTTTATATTTAATGAGACAACCAGTGAATTTGCTGGAAAAATATATTATCGTGGCATCACCCAGAGTAACCTCTTCCTGTCGTGATTATGGTACATAGTTAGGCTAAGAGATTCCTCATCCAGCTTCTCTTCAGCCTTCAGCGAGTGTTATCAGGCATGTTGTTTGTAGCCATGTCTGAATGAATGTGTTACGATGTCCGTGTAAGTTATCGTGAAATCGTTTGTAGTCGGTACGTATATGTATGTTGGCATATGGAGGTCTGAATGTAAGGTAATTTTGCTGATGTATCAACAGGCTTTGGTGATAGTCCTAAAAATTTGAAGTTTTTGTAAGTGTGTCTTTTTGGCTGTCCCGTATATCTGTGAAGCATAGGTCCAGATGGGCTTGAGTAAGTAAGTGTAAGTGTTCAATTTATGTCTAAGTTTCAATTTTGGACGTCTTGAAAGAAGTGAGTATAATAGTTTTAATCTCTGGTTTAGTGTTTTTTGTTAGTTCTTGATGTGTGGGCTCCATATCATTCTTCTGCCATTTGTCAGGCCAAGTTATCGAATTTTGTCTATCTGCGGAATTACTACATTGTCGAGGTATATTGGTGTGCAGGTTTCTTGTCGAAGAGTAAAAGTAATATGTTGGAACTTGTCTTGGCTAAGTCGGATTTTCCAAAATTTGCACCAATCATAAAGTTTTGTTAGATGATGTAAAGTCTGTGAGGCATGTGCTGGATTTTGATGTTTTGTTAAAATTGTTTTATCGTCTGCATACGTCAGAGTTTCGGAGCTGTTTGGAATATCGTGTGTATATATGGTGTTGAGCAGTAGAGCTAATATAGATCCTTGAGTTACTCCAGCAAAGACCGGTGTAATGGTAGAAAGTTCTGAGCCTTGGCAGACAGAAAAAAAATTTCAAGAAGAAAGGATTGAAGAGTAAGATAATAGGTAGGAGGAAATGTCGTCTTAAGTTTGAAGAGAAGCACCTGATGCCAGACTCTATCGATCGCTTGAGCGACGTCCAGAAATACTCCTGTTGCATACGATATCTGCTCTAGCACTATCGCAATGTTGTCCGTCACCCTGTGTAATTGCTGAATATTGGGTTCAGAATCCAAATTGATGGTTAGGTATCATGTTATTGTTCGTCAGTATGTCAAGAAGCCTTTTATAGAGTAGTAGGGAGCAGGCTGATAGGTCTGTATGATGATGGGGTGTCTGTGTCTTTGTTTGGTTTGTGAATCATAGTAATATGTGAGTATTTCCATTGCAGAGGGAATTTGGTCGTTCTGAGTATTGCATTGTAAATAGGCATTAGGTACATTAGAGCTTTCCTGGGAATTTTGGAGCAGAATCTAGAAATATAAAAAAATAGAATTATTAATTACATAATTAAAATAAATCAGTTTAGCTTCTTTTTATTGAATTTTAAAAAAAAGTTTCAACTTAATATTAAGAAGATAATAATAAATGAAAAAGTAACCTATTTTTGTATAGCTTATCGAAGAATTACGTTCTATTGTCTTTCTATCATTAGTTACAATAATGCTATATCATACAAGAATGATTTTTCTTATACTATAATCACATTGGTCTGTTTTTTATCTTCATGTTAATAGGTTTTCGTTCGTAAGTTAAAATTTTAAAATTATCTGTAACTAAAGAAAATTCCTTTTTATAGAATATCCAATTTTAAGCATTTATCCTTAAATATTCATAAGTAAAATGGGTTTTATTTTCTCTAAATAAATGATCGATACAGATAGTTAATTGTTCAGCTGATTTAAAAAAAAATGGTAAATTCAAAACACAATTACAACAGAATCCAGTTTCCGGTTATTGTGAAATACACTCGTTTCAAATGAGAAGCTTTCTATAAAAAACTGATATATCGAATTATCAAAAACAAAGATTTTTTTGTAACAAATTAATATTCAAAACCTAAAAATTATTCAGTTTATTTCAAATCTGAAATTTTTCACTGTAAAATAGGTGTTACAAATCGACATTTTCAATAAAAATTCGCCTTATCTTCATGACGATCTCCATGATCCCAATTACCTCAAATGGAGAAACCTTTTTGCAAAACTACACATACATATATATATATATATGTATATATATATATATATATATATATATATATATATATATATATATATATATAATAATATATATATATATATATATATATATATATATATATATATATATATATATATATATATATATATATATACGTCATGGCAGTCAGATTTGAAAGCTCATAACTAATTCTAAAAATTTTGAAATTCCTTAAACAATTGGTACCATTCAATGGAATCGAAATTGTTTTCCAATTTACTACAAAGTTTATATAATTATCATATCTATATAAAATAAATATAAATAAATATGTTTGAAACTAAATTTCTCTATTCATTATCACTAAGATTGACTCTTACGTCATTTTTAAAATACTAGAATGTTAAAACATTCTCTACCGAAATCATGATGTTATTAAATTTATATTAATTATAATTTATATAATTTTATTTTCATGTATCGAAAATTTAAACTGCTAATTTTTTTTCTTAATGCTACTTAAATCAGATTCAAGTGTTACGGGTCGTTCATCGAAGTGACTTTTTTCTTTCGAAAACAATTGTTTTAGGAACTTGCGTAATAAGTTTTCGACCAAATGGTCTGTTGGTTTCGCTTATCACCTACACTAGAACCTTTCTTATCAGTTTTTTTTATCAGTGGTTTTTTTTATTAATATAATTTGTGTTTTAATAAGTTTTTTGTTTTGTGATTTTTCTTCATGACATTTATAAATGTATATATAAATACATAAATAACCAGGTAATTTTAAATTACGATGGGGCCCGAGCTCAGTTTACAAAGGATTCGTGGAGGATTTGCCATTCTCTTTAGCGAGCGGAAGTCGACAGCTGTGATAATTTTAATAACCACTAATAATGCCAATGAATAAGAATTTTTAATAACACCAAATAAATTCAAAATTTTGGGATCATTAAATAAGAAATCATCAACCAACTAAATAAGAAGCTTTTTTTACGAATGCACATTATCTAATATTGTCGTGAGGTGTATTTTTAAACACATATATCAGAATTTTGTCTATAATTTAGAATAGGCATTGGTTTGATTAAGGTGTTGGAACGTTGCTAAGTTGGCCGCAATGGGAATGTTGCTTTTGAATAAGAAATTTTCTGAATGCTAATAGAGGTGTCATATAAAACCTTTCTTACTATATTATAATCCTTATTTATAATTCCCTACCGCCGTAACGATTGATAAAAAGTATTTAGCCTTCAGTTAATATCAGATTGTTTACCATAATAAGCAGGATGACAGTTCAATGTAAACTTCTATCTTTTAATCAAGCAAAAATAGTAATAATTTATGCGTATAGGAATATTTAGGAATATTCTAAAGGAATATAGCATTCCTTCGAAACCTCTTATATTGTTTAATATATTAGTTCTATTTTGATGTTAAAAATATTATATTCCTATGTTTTTGGTTTTTATGGTCGCTTAAATTAGGGGTTTACCTACGCCTTACGACTTTTGAAAATAGTCTTTTCAAGGAAAATAGTCTGTACTTGCAAGGAATATTTGGCACAAAGAAGGACGAGATGACAGCACAACGCCGATTCAGTGATTGAACATACCACTAAAAGTGTAAACAGCTCTGTGCCGATGGGTAAATGTCCTGTTAGTCGACCGAAACGTATATGGGAGGATCTTGTTTGGTAGAACCTTGAACATTGTGGTCTTGACTGTTATTTATCTTAAGAGATAATGAATTATTTTTATCATGTTAATAATAATTTCATGAGCATATTTTTTTACATGTTAAACCACACTGCAATAACCATGCAATGGGTACTTTATTATTACTGCATATTTCATCGAGTTACATCTCATGGCATAATTTATCAACATATCAGCATATAAAATACATTATATAAGATTAACAATATTTTATATACAATTAATAAAATATTGTTTAAAATATATATATATATATATATATATATATATATATATATATATATATATATATATATATATATATATATATGTAGTAATGAAGCAAAAATATTTACAATAAAGTAATGGAAAATAGTATCGGTCATAAAAACCAAAAATTGAGAGAAAGAAAATAAGAAAATCAAAAAGAAGAAAAAAAAGTTAGTAAGGAATTGTTTCAAGGCCAATGGCTATGCAAGTTGATCAGACCAGATTCACTCTCAACCACCAGATTTTTCCCCGACCCATTGAAGGATGAGGTACAAACATTATAGAGGCTAGTTGTGCTCCAGGTGAGTCTCCAGATCCCAGAGTCTTTCCACTGAATAAATATTTATCTCCCACAGCCGGTGGCCTTCCAACTGAACTACCCCAGTTTAAAAAAAAAAGAGAACAACAATAAATTTAATACAAAGATTTTTAAAGCTTATAGCATAATTAACGTATTGAGAACCAAATACTAAAGCAATTTAAAATAAACAAAGAAAAAAGAATAAAACAAAAGTAAATGAAGAAGTTAAATTTATAAGTGAGCTTATTAGCTATCCAATTCTGAATAGTCAATCCGTTCCACAAATAATCAACATGTTATAAATATTATAATTTTAAGATGTAATGTTTAACAGTGCGTATTTAATAGAATTTATTTAGATTACAGCTTTCTGTTAGCTATCAAATAACGATCAGCGGGTACACTAACCGGTCCATAGGGTAAATTTGCATAGATGACATACGATCCTGGGACTAGCTAACAAAACAATATGGTTGATTATGTCGCCTGGGGAGCATATTGTAACATGTGACTCACCCTACGATAAGCCTACGGACTATTTAAAAAGTTAGCAGTAGTCCCTACAATAATTATTCTTATAATAACGGGAGCCGGCCGCGTGGCACGTTAATATAGACCGGTGATTGATGGTGGAGGGGGGAGGGAGAGTGAGAATGGGTCTAAGGGATTAGGCTAGATGATATCTCGCGGCAATAATCCTCTTCTGTTCCATGTAGTCTTCACTCCAGAATCTGGAAACTGCTGAGCTTTTAAGGAGATTTCGTAAACTCGTGTGCAGTGTGTCGACCAGCCTGATTTAGACAATGCAAGAGATTAGTCGTAACGCAAGAGATTTTGAGTAAAGCTCGTGTGTCAAGATTCAGCACAGATAAGCGAGACAAGGCATAATTTCTAGTTATACAAGTTAAATTTAAAATATTTTTATTAAGTTTATATAATAACTTGTATTACTTTCCTATCGTTAAGCAAACAACTTAAGAAAGAACCTTTTAGTGAGCATGCGCCTAAAAATAACCTTTTACTACTGAAATAACAATCAACTCACGAATTAGTGCAGGCGATTGAAAGAATGTAAAACAAATCAAAATGCTAAAAAAATATATCCAAAATTGTAATTTGGTAAGGTAGCTGTGCGAAATTATGCATACAGAAAAGACTTTTCTCTCCTTGAGTGCAACCTTTCGGTTTAAATAAACACTATCCTAGACGGAAATATATTTGGTTCATCTTCTATTATGATGTATCAGACAAGCATCTGCTTACAAATTGAGTCAGATCATAATTACAATTTTAAAGATTTCGGGCTTAGCAAGATACCTTTGGTCTCGATGAAGAATACTCTATAAACTGAATCTAATTTCCTCCCCTCCCCTCCCCCAATAATGACCATTCGTACCGAATGTAAATGGGTGTGTGGGGAAGTAGTATACAATATTTAAAATTATGTTTTAGATGTACAAATAAAGTTAATTATTATTATAAAACCTGACATAGCCAATTATAACCTGACATATGCAATTATTTGTTAACTTTTTATGAAAGAAAAAGCTCAAAAAAAAAAATACAAAACCATTACTAGGGTCTTGTTGGAAGATTCTAAAAATAAAACGTCAAGTCTCTAATGAAAACCACAAAATCACATTAATCCAGGCTCCGATGGCACACTTCACATCAATAGTCAGGAAGAGAATAACCAAATAGAGATAGTATATAATCCCAAAACAGTTGGTCTTCATTGCTGATGTGAGATGTGCTAGTCCTCATTTATGTAATCTTGTTGTTAGTCCTAATGATGCCTGATTGGTTAGTTATTTAGAGCTAATTGAGAGACTCGAGATTTTGTTTTGAAATATTCTAATAATATTTTAGCATTACTTTTTCTGTAACAGCAATAATAAAAAATAAATCTTTTAGGGCCGAATGACGAATTATACATTATATAACGTATGAAACTGTGAGAGGACTCAATCTCAAAATAAATACTTAAGACTACATTAACTTTAACGGTCCGGTATTCTTCGCATAGGTGAGATATTTTCGGTCGGCATTAAAAGGGTGAAGGAAGGGCTATCGATGTATGTATATTGGAATTGATGGTACGTCAGGGATTTTTAGAGCAATAAAAGCCGTTCTCTGGGCATAGCTGTCTGCATTAGCGGTCAAAGAATTGAAATTGATTGTTAATTGGTCCTTACACCATCGAAAACAAGAAGCTAATGTGAGAGTTAGAGGCGAGGGCAATCGGACCGAGGTTGCAGGCCCAGGTGGGGGCGGGAATTGGCTAGCAAACACAGCCCTTGATTGATGACCCGGTTAATATCCAGTGCTACCAACCCCTTGGGAAAAACAAATATCCCGCCCCGATACTTTTTATGACGGGGCTGACAACAATGGGACTGCTAAATCCTCTACTAAACCGCATGTTCTCTCCCCCTCTTATATACCATGTGGATTATCAGATATTTTAGTTATCCCATTAGACGCCCCCTAGTGCAGGGCGCCGGGAGGGTATCCCTTTCGTATTGGAGGGATAGTTTTTGATTTCCGAGGGGCTTATCTGTTGCTACCTGACTTACGGGATTAGTGGAGGCGAAGAACAACGACGTCTAGTCATTCTTGAAGTATTATACGATCTTTATCGTATATTTGAACCTGTACGTAAGGTTAAGTAGTTGTCAAAAAATGTTTAAAACTCTGTCAAACTTGAACGATCCTCAAGAAAAAACATATTATTTGGAATTGCCGTCAACGGGCACTTCTGATCAATTATTTATCCTCAGTGTCAGCCCAGGAGGAGTGAAACATACAGTTCGTAAGTTACTTGAGCACAAGATACCAGTAGCAAACAACTAATCAGAATTAGCGAAATTTAATATTAGCTTGGGACAATGAGGTATATTAGAAAAATCAGCCTTATTGACTAATCACTCTAGCATTAATTGACACAATCAGTAGCTAAATATCATAAATCACCAGAGATATCAGTCAGTTATAAGATTACAGTGCTCTCCAAGGAGCAGTATACAGAGCCCGGCTATATACGGAGCAGACTTTAGTTGATCCATCAAAGGTTTTTATCCTGGCTGAGCGTGATCCCAATTTACATAAGTCAATTAATTAACGTTGTCAACCGAGTACATTAGTCGACATGGCTGCTATCTGTATTAAGGACACGAGATCCTTTGTCCTGAAGAGTGGACCTTAGAAAGCTCCCCGCGAGAGGACTATTAATCATATTTCAGGGTTCCTTTGGGTCCGTGAGTCGTGGCCCGCTCCAATTAAAGGTAAATAGAGCCGCCCTCTCTGAAAGGACTGGCGCCGGCGAGTGAGTACTCATTGTCGATGTGCCGCGGTGCTCAGCTAGAGCGTCCTTTCGTCGCTTTGGTAAGATGCGATAATCATCTAAACAACGGTGAATAAATGAATCAACTGTTTGTATAGTATTATGTACAACTAAACGAACCATAATACTTTATTTGTATATAAAAAATTATCAAAGAGAACGTTGAAAAATGGATTTCAACAACGCAAGATTGGTGTGTTTGGTACGAGCATCCATAACATCCAGGTGAACAACTTGAGAGAGAACCTTTTATTGCGCGTTCGCCAATCACCTTAATAACCAATAACAATAATTGTTTTCTGAAATCACAATCAACTTGCGGATCTGTGCATGCCATGGAATGAATTTAAAACAAATCAAAATGTTAAAAAAATCAATCAAAATAGTATATTTGAAAAGGTAGCTGTCATAAGTTATCTGAATGAAGATGACTTTCCCTTCCTTGAGCGTAACCTCCTGGCCTATGATCTTCCTTACTAGTGATGAATTTTTTTTATTTAGTTACTTTTTCAACAAAAGCATTTAATATTACAAAAACATCTAGGTTAATAATCTAATATAAATGAAAACTATAAAAATCGTCTGCCAAGTAGGTCAGTCTAGTTTCCTCACCATTTCCATTGGTTAAATTAGAAAAACAAATGAAAATAACAATGTGTAAGGAAAAACAAATTTAACCGCATAATAAAGTATATGCGTAGTTTCATTAATGTGTGTATGGGAAGTTCCAATTACATTTTTTAGTCATTTTTTTTTTTTTTTTTTTTTTTTTATAAATATAGCTTATTCCATAAATAATATTACATTGAGTATTTATAATTGATTCGGGATGAACCCTTATACAATACTTTTTTATTTATACAGCTTATTTGGACATAAAAGTATATTTTATTTATTGGTAAAAAAAAAAAAAAATGAGAAAGAAAAAAAAAACCCAACACTGTTCTGAAAATTAATAAAATATAGGCTATTTAAATGAAATATAAATATTATAATAAAATACAGGCTTCTTAAATTAGTATATTTTTTGTTCGTTTATGTTTATATCTGCGTGTAGTAGCTTTTGTATAGTTACCTATTTCAGTTATTAAAGGATTTAGAGAGTATGGGCATAATAGAAAGAATGAATGAGTTAGTCTGAATATGTAATCTTGTATGTAAGATATATTTAATTCTGTGTGCATCTTTGTTATTTTGGTGTAATACGGATAGTTGTTGACAATTCTGAGGCATTTATTTTGGAATACTTGTAATTTTTTTAGGTTCGATGCACTTGTGAAACTCCAGATAGGACAAGCGTATGTTAAAATTGGCCTTAGTACAGATTTATATAGAATTAACTTATTACTAGGAGATAGTTTAGATTTTTTATTAAAATATGGAAACATTTGGTACAACATTTTCCGGCCGTTTTCTAATTTTATATTAATATGATTATTTAATAAAAGTTGTTACTCCTAAGTATTTCACAGATTTGGCTAACTGAATTGAAGAACCGTTTAATATTACGTTTGGAGGGAGTACAGGTCTTCGTTTTGTAAAAATGATGGCCTCCGTTTTGTCTATGTTGAGGCATAGTCCCCATTTTTCAAGGTAGTTGGATGATTTTTTAAATGCTAGCGTTAATCTATTGAAAATGGTATCAATTCGGTAAGAGGAACAGAATAACGCTGTGTCATCGGCAAATAGGGCTATATCGACGTTTTTGGTTTTAGGAAAATCATTTATGAATAAATTAAATAATATAGGGCTTAGGCAGGATCCTTGTGGAAGACCGTTAATAGTGTAGTAAATGGGGGAAGATAAATTATTAACTGATACGTAGAAAGATCTATTGCTTAAAAATGACTCTATAAGTAATATTAGATAACTTGGGATGTTAAGTTTTATTAATTTATAAATCAGTACATTTGGAGTGACAGTATCAAACGCTTTTTCAATGTCGATAAGAATCATGCCGGTATGTTTTTTATTATTAAAATTTTCGGTTATATTATCTACAACACGAGCTAATTGGCTGGTAGTTGAATGGTAATGACGGAATCCGAATTGTTCGTTTATTAAAATGTTATTGGCTAACATATATTGAGTAAGG
The DNA here is from genome assembly GCA_948150685.1 of Rhaphigaster nebulosa. Lineage (NCBI taxonomy): Eukaryota > Metazoa > Arthropoda > Insecta > Hemiptera > Pentatomidae > Rhaphigaster > Rhaphigaster nebulosa. The sequence goes on from CANUHP010000036.1 coordinate 25,406, forward strand.
CGATGCTTTATGATTTTTTCGAACAATTTTGAAATAATATTAAGAAGGCTAATGGGTCTATAACTTGTAGGCAATTCGGGATCTTTATGTGGTTTGATCAAAGGAATAAGTTTTGCATTTTTCCAATTGTTCGGAAAGTATTTAAGTCTCATACAGCAATTAAATATTTTTGTAATATGAATTATTGCTTTTTTTGAAAGGTTTTTAATTAATATTGCAGGTATGATATCTGGGACTTATTAATGTTGAGGGACTTGATGAGAGTCGCGACTTCCTGTGGAGAAGTGTGTTTAAAACTATCGGAATCTGGTATTAAAGTCTTAAAGTCGTCTATGGATTTAGTTATTTTATTTAAATGATATTTTGAGATTGAGTTATTCGGATTGTTTTGAATACTTGCAAAGTGATCGGCTAGAATCTTTAATTTTTGTTTTGAATCGTATTCGTATGTAGTATTAGAGGTTTTTAGGGGAGGGATAGATTGATTTATTTTGGTAAAAACTTTGTATATTTTCCACAGGGGTTTAGAACCTTTTTCAAATGATTCCAGTGTTTTAGACCAGATTTTGTTTCTCCACTCGTACAGTTTCTTTCTAAGGAGACTTGTAAGTTTAGTGAGAAATTTCTTAAGTGTAATGGAATTCGAGTGTTGGACTTTATTTTTAATTTTATTTTTAAATTTTATTAAAATTTTGAGAGAAATAGGGATTTCATCAACTCTTGTAGCAACATATGTTTTAGGTATTGATTGGTGAGCTGAGGTGGAAATCAAATCTGATAGGTTGCTGATTGCTTCATCTATTGCATCTTTACTGTTGAGTATAGGATTGAATTCTAAATTATCATTTAGACATTTTTTGTATTTAGGCCAGTTTGCCTCTTTATACTGGTATTTAGCAGTGGGAGGTTGCATAATTGTGTTTAATTTGATGCGAAATAAAACTGGGTTGTGGTCCGAACTTAAGATTGGTAGAGATATAAGACGTCTCAGTGAATAAAATGATTTCGTTAATAAGATATCGAGTGTACTTGGCTTGGAACGCCCATTAGAAGGATAATACGTAGGTTTATCCGGGAAAAATATTTGGAGTTTTAGGAGTGAAGCTAAATTTAAAAGTAGTTTGCCATTTTTGTCAGTATTATGACAATTCCATAATTTATTTTTACTGTTTAAGTCTCCCATTATAAGTACCCGCTCATTTAAGTCTGATAATCTTTTTAGGTCATGGTAACAGATGGATTTCCTTGGTAGTAAATAGAGAGAAATTATGGTTAATGTACAATTATTAATTAAGTGTAAATTAACAGCAACTGCTTCTACAGATTTTAAATGAGGTAATGGACATTGGGATTGTTTAAATGATTTATCGATGATAAGCATGACACCGCCTCCATTTCGATCTCTATCCGATCTATAAATGTTGAAATTAGGGATTTTCACTTTGTCAGCATTTGATAGATGGGTTTCAGTTATTGCCAAGATTTTTGGATTGTTAGAGGAAATAAAGTCCTTTAATTCGATTAATTTATTTTTAACGGATCGAGCGTTCCAAAGTAAACAATTTATAGAGTTATGAGCCATAAGCAATTAAACAATAATATGTTTTCGTTATTAATTTAATTAGACGCTTTAAAGATATGATAGTAGAACTAAGCTCGTATAATATTACGTGTGCAATAACATCACTGGGTGGGATCATGATTCTAGGTTGGCCGGACAGTGCAGAGATAAGAACTTGAGATTGTTTATTAAAATTGTTTATATGTGAATGGTTATAGGTCACGTAAATTAGATTTTTGTTATTGTATGTGAAGTTAGCTGTGTACCATTTTATAAATCTGAACAAATCTGCAATTAGTATAAATAAATAATATATAGAAGATATTAATACAATAGCGTAATTATAAAAATAATACATACAGTCCATTAATCCAATAGAGCAATAATGCCTTCAAATAATATGAAGAATTTTGAAATACCGTCTTCTGCTGTATTCATTTTCGCTAGTATATGTTTGAAATTTTTCAGAATAGCAAAATTTTGAAAGTGCTGAATATAGATTTTATTTCCTTTAACATATCCATCATAGACGGTTCCTTTTCTTTATCTTGAGCTACAAAAGTTTCCTGAGGCCATTTAGCTCTAGACTTAGGAAGATCTGGGAATTCTGTTTTTGAATTTATACTTCTGAGACTTGAGAGTTGCACTTTAGGTGATTGTTTACTCAGTCTCAGGGTTGCATTTTTTTCGTAATGAGAGCATTCTTTGGAGTTAGCTGTGTGTGGGCCCTCGCAGTTGGCACATTTTGGTACGAAATTGTCAATATTTTCATTTAAGCAATCGTTGGTATGATGAGTCCCCGAACATTTCATACATTTTGGTTTTTTATGGCAATTGATCGATAAATGGTTAAAGGCTTGGCAATTGAATCACTTCTTTCTTATTGATATATGTTTCCCAGCTTATAATGACGTTGCCCACTGCTCTTATTTTTTTAATAATATTTATTTGAAGTTTGTCGTCCAGAGTAATGATCCAGATAGGTAATTTGACATGAGGGATTTCTTTTTTTTTAATCATTTGTGTTACTTTTATAACTTTAATTCCTTTCGATGTCAAGTCTTTTTTTATGAATTCGCAATCAAAATTTGGGGGAGCTCCTTTCATGATAATTTTAGGTTTTATTTCAGTTTTTGGCGTGTAGGAATGAAATTCCTGACCTTTTTCTAATAATTGATCTTTAACTTTTTTAAAGTCATCGGAATTGTATGTTACAAAAATAGTTTTATTTTGCCGGTATTTGATGTTTATTTCTCCTACTTTGTTTTTATTTATTGATTTTAAAAGTTGTTCATAATCATCAAATGTGTTATATACCACTATTGGTGGAAAAGGTTTAATTTTAACACTGTTTAATGATTCCTGATAATCCTCATCGTCCGATAATATAGAATAGCTGTTATTTACAGGTATATTGTAATGATTCATTTTCCTTTTTTTAGATTTTGCTAATTGGTCCAAATTAGGCTGAATTTGGGCCCCTGAGGGTCCAGCACATTGGTTTATTTTGAAGCTAGAACTAATTGTTTTTATAAAACTTAACTGAAATTAAAACTTTAGGCACTAACGCACGCACAATAAAAGCTCTGTACGATCCAAAAAATAAAAATTATTTTGCCTTACTGAGGTTGGCTTAATGTATGCATGGTATTCTCAACACGCTTAGAACCATCGTAGATAAAAAAAATAAATAAAAGAAACGTTGTACGCCTTTGTATGTTTCAGATGTTAAGCACCTGTTTTTAATTTGGAAATCATTTACCGGAATGAAATGGTTGATCTTTATTTCGCGGCGAACTACTGAATAAATTTAAACCTATAATCTCAGGTAATTTATGCTTCCTAATTCCAAATGGTTGTCCAACCCATTAAACTACTATATATATATATATATATATATATATATATATATAATAAGGTAATTAAGAGACTGCGGCAAATAAACACAATTCTTCATAAAATTAATAAATATTAGGCTCAGCTAAAATTTTCTCATTCAGCTCCTAGCATTTGTTCAACGAGGATTATTTGTTATGAACATTTCGGTTTGTACAGGCACTTCATCCTCAACTTCCAGATATAACCACAGCTGCTGGACTACCATGCCTCGACCGCAACTCTGTTCCGGCCGCCATATGGTCGTCATCTCGCGGTGACAAGTTGAAGAGGCCGATTAGGGAAATGTTTTTCGTGGCCGCTGACATCTCCGTTTATCAACAGGAAATAAAGACATCAAAGGTTCAAGGAGAAGTGTAAGCGTTACTTCCTGAGGAAGTGCCACCTAGATCTCTTCTGTTTACGTCCTGTTTGTGTCCTCCTGTTTACTAGCCCTCACAGCTGCCGTCCGCTAATTTAGTACCGTGGACTGGTCATTCAAGATAGTCAACAATCAGTTGCTGAGGCTCTAAATATAGCGTCATCACTTTTTTAAAAACATTAATGCATAAAATGACCTATAAATTTCAGAGTTCAGCGAGCATTTGGAGGACAAAGAAAATATTATGAACATTTTGTTAGAATCAATTATATTATAAATTTAATGTGAAATCGTCACCTCCGTTGATCCTTACAGGCAATAGCAAAAACAATAAAATAAATACACAATCAAATTTATTGAAACTAAATATAACTTCCTAATAAAAATATGGCGACCCACGAATTAATTAAAATTAAAGCGGCCATCCCTTCTATGATATCTGATTCATTCTTCGAAAATATGGAAATCACGGTCCCACAAAGAAACCGGACTTTTATGATGCATCTGACAGAAGATTTTTCATTGATAAAGCATGGTCTTAGATTATTTTATCTGGAGTTAGCTTTGATGTTAATAATTATTTTAAATATTTAAACATGCTTTTAACATTAAAATACTCTATACTGACTTTGTTTAGCTCCTAAAGAACCTAAGCCTATAGCTATCAAAACAAGCTCAGTATTCACGGAAAAGAAAAGCGAATTCGTCTTAGAATAATTAAGTAGATAATTAGTTCAATTAATTGCTTGTACCTTGGCCATGAACTTCACTCCTTCACTTTTTCAAATATGTGCGCCAAGTAAACTCACCGCTATCTACAACTGTGGAAAACAGTTGGCAAGCCTTACCAGTTTCCTCCTAACACCATGTTGTTTTCTCATAATACCGAATTGTAACCGATGTTGAGAGAAACCTCCATTAGCTTAAGATGTTTAGTTAAAAAATGTTCTTTGCGTTTGGTGATCCTCACTCCCTCACCTGCTCATAGAATAGAGATGATAAGTTAAATATTTGATGAATTTCTGTTGTATTCAACCAGTTTTATTGGCTTCAGTGTGGTCTAAAGTTAAGGCCTAATAAGTAAACAATGAATAAGCACATAAATTTCCAGACTTTTAATTTAATATAAAAAACGTGTTTCATTTAATACGTCTCAAATTCAGTTGCTTTATTAATAGGCTAAAATTAATTCATCTCTTTGTAATAATTAAATAATAATTGTTTAATAATGATTTATAAATTTAGCTAAAAATTACTGAAACTAAAGATATTTCAATACAACTATAATTTATTTTATTTTATTGTTATTATTTTCTTGTAATATTCCCTCATCATCACTCCTCCACTCTAATATGCTCACTCCGCCACACGAACCCTCACTTTTGAAAATTGGAATATTTTGATTTATCTTCCGTTCTAGAAATAATTAAGATGGGATATTTTGGCAACTGTATGTGAGATGTAATTAAAATCAATAAATGTATACTAAAACCATGTATACTATTATCCGAGTTCACTTGTGTTTCAACTGACAATGAGTTCCAATATCCCAGTAAAATTCAGGAATAACAAGTTTGTTTGTAAATGGAAAATAGTGTTCAATGTAAACAAACCACATAAAAAAATGCATTTCGCCAGCTAACTATCAAAGTGAAACAATTTAAGTCTTATCTTTTGCAAAGAATTCAGGTTCACGAGTTTTTTTTTATGTATGTAACTTTTCATCAGCGCGTTTACCCTGAGTTTCCGATATAAAAAATAAAGAAAAAAAAGATAAAAACATATTTGAATCTTTCTTAAATATCAACTAGATAAATTATTCTAGGATAATCAGTCAGATATTTAGTAAAGTCCACAAATTATTTTAAAACCAGACAAATAAAAAAATATTGAGAGCATTGAAGACTAACATGGAACCACATACTAGATTTAAAATACAACAGCTTAACCGACCATATGGCCAGTTATACAGACAACTTTATAGAGCATCTAATCATTCAATTGACTAGGAGATATTAATTTATAAGACTATTCTGAAATCTATCTGGACCTACGGACTTGAACTGTGGGGAGCAACTGACAGCTAAATTTTTTAACATCAAACGTATCCAATTCTTTCAGTCTAAAATCATTCGAGCAATGTTCTATATTATGTTAAAAACAAGACCTTACATTCTGACCTTAATGTCCCATATGTTCTTGACCTTATTCCATCCAAATTATCAAACTTTCACCAGATCCTTACTCATCATTCTAATCCTTTTGTGTACAATTCCTATCCAGCTCAAACCATTTCTATAACTATCCTAGCAGATTGAAACGGTAGTGGCCCCGGAGACATTTTGTAAATATGCTACAGGAATTCTGGCAATAGTCTGCTCCCATTCCAGTACAGAGCGCCTTCAACTCTAGGACCCTTACTCTGTCTCCACTGGCATTTAAAACCAGTGACGCGGCTGGAGTCTTGATTGAATCTGAGTTCCCTATGGCAGAATGCAAATATTGTGCATAGGAAGGAATGTGTTCAAGACGATTTATTTTATTTTAAATGAATATTAATTTTCTTTACCTTGGTTGTTTATTCATTTTGCTATTATTTAATTTTTTCTATCTATTTATTTTTGTTTGTGATGAACATATATTATTTACTTATTTTAATTACTTTTATTATTTTTATTTAGTGTGTTTATGTATGGTGTGGATAAATAATTCAGTCCTATTATTCATTACTCTTTTGTGTGGCAGTTTCAATTCATTTCAATAATAAAAATATTTATATGATTGAGTAGATTTTGATCCTGATGCAGGAATTATAGAAATGATGGCGTATTATTTATTTACAGCTGTTTAAGAGACTAGAAGCTTTGTTTTGAATCCAACAAATAATAGTTGAATACATTCCATCGGCGTGTTGATTCTGAATTTCCATTTTTTCACTATCACTACACTATCTTAATCAATCTTGCCAACATCATCTATAAAAATTATTCTATTTATCTCAGTCTAAGTTCTGCCATTGCCAGCAGATAATGAGTCAAATCTCGTTCTGTCTTGCTCCTTGATTAGGACGTGACATATGACCATAAGCCATCAAATCCCTGATGAAGAGTAGTTAAATTAAATTTCCCAGCAGCTGATGAATGTAATGAGAATAAATAACTGTAACAAGCTGTGACAGGTGGATCAGCCGAATATATATCCCTGTCCGATGTATCCGTCCGAATAAAACGACCACCATTCTATACAAATTACAATTAGCCCCTGGTTTGATATATGGCCGCGGGGGAGCGTTGATGCGGCATATCGTCATCTAGAAATACGTGGCAGCTGATAGCTGTGGTTATGTGGTCGGTTCGTTAGTGGGCGCATCACTCTCCCTCT
>CANUHP010000037.1:15000-17500 GCA_948150685.1 Rhaphigaster nebulosa
CGGCGTAGACGCGGGCCGGGCGCGTCGTCACGCCCCCAGACCGAATACGGCCTGTGGCGTGGGACGCGGCCCCGGTATTCCCGCGCTACGCCGAGTGCGTCATTGTAACATTAACGGCAACCATTCTCTTCGGATTTCTCCTAGGGCTTAGGATCGACTGACTCTTGTGCAACAGCTGTTCACAAGAAACCCTTCTCCACATCAGTCCTCCAGGGCCTCGCTGGAGTATTTGCTACTACCACCAAGATCTGCACCGGCGGCGGCTCCAGGCGGGCTCACGCCCAGACCCTTCCGCGCTCACCGCCGCGACCCTCTTACTCGTCAAGGCTTAACGGCGACTCCCCGTGAGGGGCGGCCCGATTTGCCGTTGACGGCAGAGTATAGGCACGACGCTACAGCGCCATCCATTTTCAGGGCTAGTTGCTTCGGCAGGTGAGTTGTTACACACTCCTTAGCGGATTCCGACTTCCATGGCCACCGTCCTGCTGTCTTAAGCAACCAACGCCTTTCATGGTTTCACGTGAGCGTCGAATCAGGCGCCTTAACTCTGCGTTTGGTTCATCCCACAGCGCCAGTTCTGCTTACCAAAATTGGCCCACTTGGCATCTCTGATCCGAGTCCCGCGGCTTCACTTTTAAGCAAGCCGGGGCTCTCATCTATTGGGAGTTTGAGAATAGGTTGAAGTCGTTTCGACCCCATCACCTCTAATCATTCGCTCTACCGGATGAGACTCGTCTCTTCCCGAGAGCCAGCTATCCTGAGGGAAACTTCAGAGGGAACCAGCTACTAGATGGTTCGATTGGTCTTTCGCCCCTATACCCAGCTCAGACGATCGATTTGCACGTCAGAATCGCTTCGGACCTCCACCAGGGTTTCCCCTGGCTTCGTCCTGGCCAGGCATAGTTCACCATCTTTCGGGTACCAGCGTGTGCGCTCCTGGTGCGTCTCCACTCGTGATGAGAACGAGACGCCCCGGGAGTGCGGGGCTCCGACGAGTGATCGTACGGGGGCCCATCCTCCCAACGGGATGCGCTCCTAAAGGAGGCACCCCTGACACTTTCATTGCGCCTTTAGGTTTTACACCCAATGACTCGCGCACACGCTAGACTCCTTGGTCCGTGTTTCAAGACGGGTCGGATAAGTTCCCGAATCTGAAGCGCCGCCGACTGGCGGACTGGGCCGTGCCGGAGTGCTCACCCACCAGGGGCCCGAGCGCCTAGCCGGGCGTGTCCGTTAAGGCACCCCCTGGTAAACGCCCGGTCTTGCGGGGAGACGGCGGCGCTCGCTAGTGGAGCGGCCCAGCGCCGTAGTCTTTCGATACCGCCCGGAACGACGGCCGCGGTGCCGGGGAGCTGTCACGTGACCGCCACAGAAGTGGAGGCCCCGAGCCAGACAATCTCCCGGACCTTAGACCGCCGCAGAGCGGGTCGCGACGTCCTACTAAGGGAGAAGTGCGGTCCCCCGCGGGAACGCGACACCGTGGGGGGCGGCCCACCCACCGCCACGGACGAGCCGGACGGGGCGAAAGGCCATCCCCCCTGTCGGGGTGCGAACCCGGCGAGAAGACGTGAATCTCCCGTTTCGGGGCTTCGGGTCTTTTCCGTTTACCCCTGAGCGGTTTCACGTACTCTTGAACTCTCTCTTCAAAGTTCTTTTCAACTTTCCCTCACGGTACTTGTTCTCTATCGGTCTCGTGGTTGTATTTAGCCTTAGATGGAGTTTACCACCCGCTTAGGGCTGCACTCTCAAGCAGCCCGACTCTAAGGAGGGACCCACCCGGGGCCGGCACCGGTCATCTACGGGCCTGGCACCCTCTTCGGACCGTGGCCCCGTTCAAGATGGACTTGAACGCGGTGCACGGACCCCGGGTTAAACGGGCACTCCTAAACACTACATTTCCCTAAAGGCGAGGCCTTTGGGATTCAGTGCTGGGCTCGTCCCTGTTCGCTCGCAGCTACTAGGGGAATCCTTGTTAGTTTCTTTTCCTCCGCTTACTAATATGCTTAAATTCGGCGGGGAGTCCCACCTGATCTGAGGTCGACGACAACATGCTTTTACGCCCCAGCAACAAAGAGGGGGTAAGAGTCCGACTCGGCCAGACAGGCGTATATCAGTCTCGAGCCACGCTAGAGGTCTGCCGCTGCCAGCCCCCAGGCGAGAGGGAGGCGGCCGACGAACCGCCCGGCCCATACACCACGCACAGCACTAAGAGCGTTCCCCCGACGCATTGTAGTGGAGCCGTCCCGAAAAATGCCACGCGGCCGCTAAGAGTCCACACTTCACGGGTCAGCGCAAAGGCGGGCTACGTGCGACCGGGACACCGGGGCGGTTGTCCGTCTCTCACGAGCTACAAGCGTACTCAAAAAGGAGGCGACTAAGCGTGCGGGCGGGGCCCGAACCCCGAAGGGAGCGGGCACCGGAGCCGTGGCGGGCGCCAGCTCTCGCATCCGACCGCCGCCGCGCCATCCCTCGAAAGAGAGTGGCGCGCGGGGAGGAGCGG
>CANUHP010000038.1:0-2500 GCA_948150685.1 Rhaphigaster nebulosa
AGACTCGGCCCTTGCCCAGGGGAATTCGCCTCGGGTTAACCGGGAGGCGTAAGTCCCCGCCGATACATAACTAGGCGCCTATGTGGCGCCCCTGAACACCCCTCCTAACCAACTTGATCACTTGGTGAGGAGTGGGCCGTAAGGGGCGTTTCGTGCGGGGTAGCTCCCTGAGGCGCCTAGCATATGAGGAGGTGCAGACCGTCCGCTCTTATACAGCTGGCGCAGTCGGCCTTGCATGGTTTTATTGCACTTCGCCCCGTACATATGTGGGGGAAGGTATGCATATGAAACTTTTTTTTTTTTCTAAGTCCGAAAGGGGGGTGCGCACGCACCGCTCCTCATTTTCAGGAGGCAACTCTGTGAACTCTTGCAGCCGAAAGGGGGTGCGCACGCACCGCTCCTCATTTTCAGGAGGCAACTCTGAACTTTAGTGGACGAGAGGGGGTGCGCACGCACCGCTCTTCCTTCCCGACGGAATCTAACTCTTCCCCATAGTAAGGCGTCGGCGGGGGGTGCGCACGCACCGACAGGGGGGGTGCGCAGGCACCGCTTTGCCTTTTCGGCGCGTTCAATTCGGCGGGGGGGGGGGGGGGGGGTGCGCACGCACCGCTCTTCCTCAGCAGCGGCAGCAACAAGGGGGTGCGAGGATGCTCTCTCTAAACGCCCGCGCTTGCCGACGACCCTGCTGCCACAACAGGACTTCACCTTCATGGCAGCGGTGGACCCTCTTAGGCAAAATCACCGACGCATGAGCACCCCTGCCCTTCCAAGCGAAGCCACTGAGAGGAGGGTATGTTAGCCGCATAGGTAGGAGCCCGTGAAAGGCCCCGCAGCTGTGCTGTCCTATATAGTGGAATCTTCACATTTATTCAGGTGACGTTCTCCCGTGCGGTGCGAGCGCACCCCCTCCCCCCTCCCCCTCCCCCTATCTCCGAACATGGGAGGCGGTATGTTTCATACATGGTGTATTTTATAAGAAATATTATAATATATCTCTGTATAGTATAGATACAGCGTTGTCAACGCGATGAAATTGAACCAAGGGCGGCTAAACGGCGTTTGTAGGATTGTGCCTAAGGCGCCCGTTGGCCTTGGTGTTCTGGGGGGTAGCAAGGCCCAATCCACATTCTCTTCCGTGTTCATATGGCTCGGGGAGCCTGGGTTGTCTCCTTAAGGTGAGCGTGCGAGCTCCTGTGGGAGAGGTGCCACCGCCAACAAGAAGAGCGGTGAGGGAGGAGTTTGACGAATCGGCTGATTGACCCGACTAAAGGGGGTCTGGGAGGCAAGGGAGTCGGCCTGTGGGCATACGGCAAGGCCGAGCACCACATCGGCTCTGAATATGTCCGGTTCCTTCAGTTGTACAGCGGCGCATTTCGCATTCCGACGAGGTGAGATGCCAACTGTAGCACGCACCGCTCTGCCTCCGGAAGAAAGCTCGTATAACTCAACATATCTAGAAGCCGGTGTGGGCTTTATATTTATTAATTTTCTTGTTTTGTTAATCCTCCCCAATCCCGGCCCGCCTTTCGAAAATCGCGTGTATAATAAGCATTCGACAAATGCTCTAATAATGTTTTAGTTTAAACGCTCGAATGATGTTGTACTTTAATGATAATAAAGCATTAATTTATTATCGTATTATTATGTAAGGTATTATATATATAAAAGCGGGTGTTATTTTGTTTCCATGTCCCCACGATTTATGCGAGGGTGCGCACGCACCGATCTGCCTACAAATTATTTTTCACAGCTTATTTGGGGAGGCCGTATGATGTATGAATGAAGTATGCGATACGTTGAGATGTATTATGCTCCCGTACATATGCGTGTTTCTTTTGGGTGCTGTAAGGCAACGAGTGGTCGCGTATTCTTTAGTTTCGTACCTCTCACTTTTCTACGCATGCACCGCTATCTCAATATTATGCAGTCATATAATACAATATTTCGTTTGAGAGAGTGAGGGGTGCGCAGGCACCGCTCTTTAGTCGGAAAGGCACTTGTAAGTTAACCTATTTAGAAGCGGGCGTGGGTTTTGTAATTATTAATTTTTTTTTTTATCACAAAGTCCGGCGAGGGGTGCGCACGCACCGCCCTGCCTTTCGAATAACACTTATTCATAACGAGGTGTTATATAAAAGCGCAAGGACCATCTGTAATTTTTTTAAAAATTTTATTTTATGTTTAAGCATTCCGTTTTTATTCCTAGCAAGTAATGCTAGGGGTGCGCACGCACCGCCCTGCCCTTCGAATACCACGTATATAAGAACTTCGACCAATGACGTTATAATGTTTTGATATAAAAGTTCGAATTATGCTGCACTATGATGACAACGAATAATTATTTTATTATCATATATGGTATTATATGTAAAGGCGGGCGTATTTTATTTTTTTTATGTTTTTATATATAAAGGCGCAGTCGGCCTTACATGGTTTTATTGCACTTCGCCCCGTACATATGTGCGGGAAGATAAGCATATAAAACTTTATTTTTTTTCTA
>CANUHP010000038.1:12500-15000 GCA_948150685.1 Rhaphigaster nebulosa
CACCGCTCTGCCTCCGGAAGAAAGCTCGTATAACTCAACATATCTAGAAGCCGGTGTGGGCTTTATATTTATTAATTTTCTTGTTTTGTTAATCCTCCCCAATCCCGGCCCGCCTTTCGAAAATCGCGTGTATAATAAGCATTCGACAAATGCTCTAATAATGTTTTAGTTTAAACGCTCGAATGATGTTGTACTTTAATGATAATAAAGCATTAATTTATTATCGTATTATTATGTAAGGTATTATATATATAAAAGCGGGTGTTATTTTGTTTCCATGTCCCCACGATTTATGCGAGGGTGCGCACGCACCGATCTGCCTACAAATTATTTTTCACAGCTTATTTGGGGAGGCCGTATGATGTATGAATGAAGTATGCGATACGTTGAGATGTATTATGCTCCCGTACATATGCGTGTTTCTTTTGGGTGCTGTAAGGCAACGAGTGGTCGCGTATTCTTTAGTTTCGTACCTCTCACTTTTCTACGCATGCACCGCTATCTCAATATTATGCAGTCATATAATACAATATTTCGTTTGAGAGAGTGAGGGGTGCGCAGGCACCGCTCTTTAGTCGGAAAGGCACTTGTAAGTTAACCTATTTAGAAGCGGGCGTGGGTTTTGTAATTATTAATTTTTTTTTTTATCACAAAGTCCGGCGAGGGGTGCGCACGCACCGCCCTGCCTTTCGAATAACACTTATTCATAACGAGGTGTTATATAAAAGCGCAAGGACCATCTGTAATTTTTTTAAAAATTTTATTTTATGTTTAAGCATTCCGTTTTTATTCCTAGCAAGTAATGCTAGGGGTGCGCACGCACCGCCCTGCCCTTCGAATACCACGTATATAAGAACTTCGACCAATGACGTTATAATGTTTTGATATAAAAGTTCGAATTATGCTGCACTATGATGACAACGAATAATTATTTTATTATCATATATGGTATTATATGTAAAGGCGGGCGTATTTTATTTTTTTTATGTTTTTATATATAAAGGCGCAGTCGGCCTTACATGGTTTTATTGCACTTCGCCCCGTACATATGTGCGGGAAGATAAGCATATAAAACTTTATTTTTTTTCTAAGTCCGAAAGGGGGGTGCGCACGCACCGCTCCTCATCTTCAGGAGGCAACTCTGAACTTTTGTAGACGAAAGGGGGTGCGCACGCACCGCTCTTATGACAGCTGTTTAAACGTATATAAGAAATTGGGGCAATGATGGTATAAAAGTTATAATTATGCTGTACTATGATGCCGAGGAATAATTATTTAATTATTATATATAAAGGCGGTCGCTTATTTTTTTTTTAGTATTTTTCCATTTGCCGACGAGGTATGGGAGGGGTGCGCACGCACCGCTATGCCTAAAATTTTTTCCCCCATAACTTATTTGGTGATGCTTTATTATATATTAATGAAGCTACATCGGCATATAATAAAATATATCGTATCAAGTATACGATATATGAAGCATAGGGGCCTTCCCCGGGACATTATCTGAGATGGGGTGGTGCGCACGCACCGCTTGGGAGAACGTCACCTGAATGCCGGTGAAGATTCCTTTATGTACTACAGCTCGGCTGCGGGGTCTTTTAGGGGCCCCTATGCGGCCATCAGTCTCTCCGCTCGGCGGCTGGGATTGGAAGTCCGGATGCTCATTCGTCGGCGGTTTTACATCAAAGGGTCCACCGCTGCCCGGCAGGAGACTTCCTGTCGGCGCAGTAGGGGGTCTTTGTAATCCGCCGGCGCTTTTGATGTAGCACCCTTTCTCTTCCTCCTAGTAGTCGCTGCGGGGGTCACGTCATGAGTTACCCGAAACTTACAATGTTTCGCACGCCCTGGCGAATATAAACGATCGCGGGCGTTGGGCGTGTGCAGGTCATAGGCCGACACACGCTCCGCCCGACCTACATTTCGAGGGCATGCTTCAAGCAATTGGGGCTACTCCCGAGCCGACGGCCGGGCAGCAGTCCCCGAGGCAGTGCCCTACACCGCCCAGACCCGGGTGGAGATGTCTGTAAATTGTGAGGACTTCACCGCGCGCCTCAGCCTCGCCGGCCTCCCGTCGAGCGGCGGGTGTCCTTTCCCGGTACGCCGGGGGGGCGCCGTCAGCTCCGAAGGCGGGCTAGTGTTCCGGCAGGCCCAGGTTAGCGCGGTGGTTGAACCTTAAAGAATTGTAAAATATATATAGGAGGGGCCTTATGGCGAAGCGGGGTCGCAGTAACCCATCTTCCCGGCTCCTCCCTGGTTGATCCTGCCAGTAGTTATATGCTTGTCTCAAAGCTTAAGCCATGCAAGTCTCAGTACGAGCTGACTTAAAGTGAAACCGCAAAAGGCTCAGTAAACCGGTCATAGTTTACCGGATATATGCCACTCACGTGGATAACTGTGGTAATTCTAGAGCTAATACATGCAACCAAGTCCCGACCAGCGATGGAAAGGACGCTTTTATTGGATCAAAACCATTCGCCCGGCTCGCCCGGGCGTCTGCTTG
>CANUHP010000039.1:5000-7500 GCA_948150685.1 Rhaphigaster nebulosa
CAGACGATCGATTTGCACGTCAGAATCGCTTCGGACCTCCACCAGGGTTTCCCCTGGCTTCGTCCTGGCCAGGCATAGTTCACCATCTTTCGGGTACCAGCGTGTGCGCTCCTGGTGCGTCTCCACTCGTGATGAGAACGAGACGCCCCGGGAGTGCGGGGCTCCGACGAGTGATCGTACGGGGGCCCATCCTCCCAACGGGATGCGCTCCTAAAGGAGGCACCCCTGACACTTTCATTGCGCCTTTAGGTTTTACACCCAATGACTCGCGCACACGCTAGACTCCTTGGTCCGTGTTTCAAGACGGGTCGGATAAGTTCCCGAATCTGAAGCGCCGCCGACTGGCGGACTGGGCCGTGCCGGAGTGCTCACCCACCAGGGGCCCGAGCGCCTAGCCGGGCGTGTCCGTTAAGGCACCCCCTGGTAAACGCCCGGTCTTGCGGGGAGACGGCGGCGCTCGCTAGTGGAGCGGCCCAGCGCCGTAGTCTTTCGATACCGCCCGGAACGACGGCCGCGGTGCCGGGGAGCTGTCACGTGACCGCCACAGAAGTGGAGGCCCCGAGCCAGACAATCTCCCGGACCTTAGACCGCCGCAGAGCGGGTCGCGACGTCCTACTAAGGGAGAAGTGCGGTCCCCCGCGGGAACGCGACACCGTGGGGGGCGGCCCACCCACCGCCACGGACGAGCCGGACGGGGCGAAAGGCCATCCCCCCTGTCGGGGTGCGAACCCGGCGAGAAGACGTGAATCTCCCGTTTCGGGGCTTCGGGTCTTTTCCGTTTACCCCTGAGCGGTTTCACGTACTCTTGAACTCTCTCTTCAAAGTTCTTTTCAACTTTCCCTCACGGTACTTGTTCTCTATCGGTCTCGTGGTTGTATTTAGCCTTAGATGGAGTTTACCACCCGCTTAGGGCTGCACTCTCAAGCAGCCCGACTCTAAGGAGGGACCCACCCGGGGCCGGCACCGGTCATCTACGGGCCTGGCACCCTCTTCGGACCGTGGCCCCGTTCAAGATGGACTTGAACGCGGTGCACGGACCCCGGGTTAAACGGGCACTCCTAAACACTACATTTCCCTAAAGGCGAGGCCTTTGGGATTCAGTGCTGGGCTCGTCCCTGTTCGCTCGCAGCTACTAGGGGAATCCTTGTTAGTTTCTTTTCCTCCGCTTACTAATATGCTTAAATTCGGCGGGGAGTCCCACCTGATCTGAGGTCGACGACAACATGCTTTTACGCCCCAGCAACAAAGAGGGGGTAAGAGTCCGACTCGGCCAGACAGGCGTATATCAGTCTCGAGCCACGCTAGAGGTCTGCCGCTGCCAGCCCCCAGGCGAGAGGGAGGCGGCCGACGAACCGCCCGGCCCATACACCACGCACAGCACTAAGAGCGTTCCCCCGACGCATTGTAGTGGAGCCGTCCCGAAAAATGCCACGCGGCCGCTAAGAGTCCACACTTCACGGGTCAGCGCAAAGGCGGGCTACGTGCGACCGGGACACCGGGGCGGTTGTCCGTCTCTCACGAGCTACAAGCGTACTCAAAAAGGAGGCGACTAAGCGTGCGGGCGGGGCCCGAACCCCGAAGGGAGCGGGCACCGGAGCCGTGGCGGGCGCCAGCTCTCGCATCCGACCGCCGCCGCGCCATCCCTCGAAAGAGAGTGGCGCGCGGGGAGGAGCGGGCGGTGAGCCTCGCGGCAGAGTGAGCACGTCCTGTCCGGCCTGGCTTTCGCCGGCGGAATTTTTCAAGGGACCCGGCGAGGGGGCGGCAAGAAGCCGCCCACGCCGGGAGCCCCCATCCCGACCCAGGGCGGACATCCCGGAGGAGGTCGACGCCCGAGAGGGTCAACTGTGGTCGAGACAAGTGTTACTGCCTCTTTTGAAGACGACCCTCAGACAGGGGTGGCCCTTGGTTCTAGCCCAGGGCCGCAATGTGCGTTCGAAATGTCGATGCTCATGTGTCCTGCAGTTCACACGACGACGCGCAGTTTGCTGCGTCTTTCATCGACCCACGAGCCGAGTGATCCACCGCTCAGGGTAGTATATGATATAAGAATAGCCTGTGGCTATTCTTAAATTTATGTGCGTCATTGTCAGCAAATTATCAGCGGCCTCAGGCAGGGCGTGTTGCCAGGCCGCCGAATCTCGCAACATCCTCGCGTCCTCCGAGTAGAATCGGGAACGGGGATGGAGGAGATGGTTGAATTGATTGGCGGGGTCCCCGGCCTGTGAGACCGGGGTCGGCAGCTCCGGGCCTCCCGGGAGTGAAAGCCGGGCACCTCCGAGCTCTACCTCAGACTGAGAGACGAAGAGACCCCTTGCGGCGCCGAGTGATGAGCTTCGAATGAGGCTCGCTCGGCGAAAGGCCTGTCGGCCACGGGGTCTCTCGCCAAAGTGCAGTCTGAGGGTGTTTAGAGCCGGGAGCCCAGCGGACACTTTGCCCGCCCCGGGAGGAGCACCTGCTGCCGCCCCTTACCGCCGCCGCCGGGCCGAGACCCGGACGGCAG
>CANUHP010000039.1:10000-12500 GCA_948150685.1 Rhaphigaster nebulosa
GGCGGATTACAAGACCCCCTACTGCGCCGACAGGAAGTCTCCTGCCGGGCAGCGGTGGACCCTTTGATGTAAAACCGCCGACGAATGAGCATCCGGACTTCCAATCCCAGCCGCCGAGCGGAGAGACTGATGGCCGCATAGGGGCCCCTAAAAGACCCCGCAGCCGAGCTGTAGTACATATAGGAATCTTCACCGGCATTCAGGTGACGTTCTCCCAAGCGGTGCGTGCGCACCACCCCATCTCAGATAATGTCCCGGGGAAGGCCCCTATGCTTCATATATCGTATACTTGATACGATATATTTTATTATATGCCGATGTAGCTTCATTAATATATAATAAAGCATCACCAAATAAGTTATGGGGGAAAAAATTTTAGGCATAGCGGTGCGTGCGCACCCCTCCCATACCTCGTCGGCAAATGGAAAAATACTAAAAAAAAAATAAGCGACCGCCTTTATATATAATAATTAAATAATTATTCCTCGGCATCATAGTACAGCATAATTATAACTTTTATACCATCATTGCCCCAATTTCTTATATACGTTTAAACAGCTGTCATAAGAGCGGTGCGTGCGCACCCCCTTTCGTCTACAAAAGTTCAGAGTTGCCTCCTGAAGATGAGGAGCGGTGCGTGCGCACCCCCCTTTCGGACTTTGAAAAAAAATAAAGTTTTATATGCTTATCTTCCCGCACATATGTACGGGGCGAAGTGCAATAAAACCATGTAAGGCCGACTGCGCCTTTATATATAAAAACACAAAAAAAATAAAATACGCCCGCCTTTACATATAATACCATATATGATAATAAAATAATTATTCGTTGTCATCATAGTGCAGCATAATTCGAACTTTTATATCAAAACATTATAACGTCATTGGTCGAAGTTCTTATATACGTGGTATTCGAAGGGCAGGGCGGTGCGTGCGCACCCCTAGCATTACTTGCTAGGAATAAAAACGGAATGCTTAAACATAAAATAAAATTTTTAAAAAAATTACAGATGGTCCTTGCGCTTTTATATAACACCTCGTTATGAATAAGTGTTATTCGAAAGGCAGGGCGGTGCGTGCGCACCCCTCGCCGGACTTTGTGATAAAAAAAAAAATTAATAATTACAAAACCCACGCCCGCTTCTAAATAGGTTAACTTACAAGTGCCTTTCCGACTAAAGAGCGGTGCCTGCGCACCCCTCACTCTCTCAAACGAAATATTGTATTATATGACTGCATAATATTGAGATAGCGGTGCATGCGTAGAAAAGTGAGAGGTACGAAACTAAAGAATACGCGACCACTCGTTGCCTTACAGCACCCAAAAGAAACACGCATATGTACGGGAGCATAATACATCTCAACGTATCGCATACTTCATTCATACATCATACGGCCTCCCCAAATAAGCTGTGAAAAATAATTTGTAGGCAGATCGGTGCGTGCGCACCCTCGCATAAATCGTGGGGACATGGAAACAAAATAACACCCGCTTTTATATATATAATACCTTACATAATAATACGATAATAAATTAATGCTTTATTATCATTAAAGTACAACATCATTCGAGCGTTTAAACTAAAACATTATTAGAGCATTTGTCGAATGCTTATTATACACGCGATTTTCGAAAGGCGGGCCGGGATTGGGGAGGATTAACAAAACAAGAAAATTAATAAATATAAAGCCCACACCGGCTTCTAGATATGTTGAGTTATACGAGCTTTCTTCCGGAGGCAGAGCGGTGCGTGCTACAGTTGGCATCTCACCTCGTCGGAATGCGAAATGCGCCGCTGTACAACTGAAGGAACCGGACATATTCAGAGCCGATGTGGTGCTCGGCCTTGCCGTATGCCCACAGGCCGACTCCCTTGCCTCCCAGACCCCCTTTAGTCGGGTCAATCAGCCGATTCGTCAAACTCCTCCCTCACCGCTCTTCTTGTTGGCGGTGGCACCTCTCCCACAGGAGCTCGCACGCTCACCTTAAGGAGACAACCCAGGCTCCCCGAGCCATATGAACACGGAAGAGAATGTGGATTGGGCCTTGCTACCCCCCAGAACACCAAGGCCAACGGGCGCCTTAGGCACAATCCTACAAACGCCGTTTAGCCGCCCTTGGTTCAATTTCATCGCGTTGACAACGCTGTATCTATACTATACAGAGATATATTATAATATTTCTTATAAAATACACCATGTATGAAACATACCGCCTCCCATGTTCGGAGATAGGGGGAGGGGGAGGGGGGAGGGGGTGCGCTCGCACCGCACGGGAGAACGTCACCTGAATAAATGTGAAGATTCCACTATATAGGACAGCACAGCTGCGGGGCCTTTCACGGGCTCCTACCTATGCGGCTAACATACCCTCCTCTCAGTGGCTTCGCTTGGAAGGGCAGGGGTGCTCATGCGTCGGTGATTTTGCCTAAGAGGGTCCACCGCTGCCATGAAGGTGAAGTCCTGTTGTGGCAGCAGGGTCGTCGGCAAGCGCGGGCGTT
>CANUHP010000039.1:17500-22500 GCA_948150685.1 Rhaphigaster nebulosa
GCCGTCCCGAAAAATGCCACGCGGCCGCTAAGAGTCCACACTTCACGGGTCAGCGCAAAGGCGGGCTACGTGCGACCGGGACACCGGGGCGGTTGTCCGTCTCTCACGAGCTACAAGCGTACTCAAAAAGGAGGCGACTAAGCGTGCGGGCGGGGCCCGAACCCCGAAGGGAGCGGGCACCGGAGCCGTGGCGGGCGCCAGCTCTCGCATCCGACCGCCGCCGCGCCATCCCTCGAAAGAGAGTGGCGCGCGGGGAGGAGCGGGCGGTGAGCCTCGCGGCAGAGTGAGCACGTCCTGTCCGGCCTGGCTTTCGCCGGCGGAATTTTTCAAGGGACCCGGCGAGGGGGCGGCAAGAAGCCGCCCACGCCGGGAGCCCCCATCCCGACCCAGGGCGGACATCCCGGAGGAGGTCGACGCCCGAGAGGGTCAACTGTGGTCGAGACAAGTGTTACTGCCTCTTTTGAAGACGACCCTCAGACAGGGGTGGCCCTTGGTTCTAGCCCAGGGCCGCAATGTGCGTTCGAAATGTCGATGCTCATGTGTCCTGCAGTTCACACGACGACGCGCAGTTTGCTGCGTCTTTCATCGACCCACGAGCCGAGTGATCCACCGCTCAGGGTAGTATATGATATAAGAATAGCCTGTGGCTATTCTTAAATTTATGTGCGTCATTGTCAGCAAATTATCAGCGGCCTCAGGCAGGGCGTGTTGCCAGGCCGCCGAATCTCGCAACATCCTCGCGTCCTCCGAGTAGAATCGGGAACGGGGATGGAGGAGATGGTTGAATTGATTGGCGGGGTCCCCGGCCTGTGAGACCGGGGTCGGCAGCTCCGGGCCTCCCGGGAGTGAAAGCCGGGCACCTCCGAGCTCTACCTCAGACTGAGAGACGAAGAGACCCCTTGCGGCGCCGAGTGATGAGCTTCGAATGAGGCTCGCTCGGCGAAAGGCCTGTCGGCCACGGGGTCTCTCGCCAAAGTGCAGTCTGAGGGTGTTTAGAGCCGGGAGCCCAGCGGACACTTTGCCCGCCCCGGGAGGAGCACCTGCTGCCGCCCCTTACCGCCGCCGCCGGGCCGAGACCCGGACGGCAGTTAAGTTTGTGAGGCTTAAAGTTTATTTGACAAGTTATGCCATCGAGCCGGAAGGCAAGAGACACAAGCATGCAAATCTTTAATGATCCTTCCACAGGTTCACCTACGGAAACCTTGTTACGACTTTTACTTCCTCTAAATGATCAAGTTCGGTCATCTTTCCAGCGAAACCGATACCGAACGAGCCGGTGCCGGTTACCGCCGGTCCGAAGACCTCACTAAATCATTCAATCGGTAGTAGCGACGGGCGGTGTGTACAAAGGGCAGGGACGTAATCAACGCGAGCTTATGACTCGCGCTTACTGGGAATTCCTCGTTCATGGGGAACAATTGCAAGCCCCAATTCCTAGCACGAAGGAGGTTCAGCGGGTTGCCCGGACCTTTCGGACAGGGGAGAACACGCTGATTCCTTCAGTGTAGCGCGCGTGCGGCCCAGAACATCTAAGGGCATCACAGACCTGTTATTGCTCAATCTCGTGCGGCTGAGAGCCGCCTGTCCCCTTAAGAAGAATAATTGTCGCCGGTAGGTATTTATACCGGGAGCGCCTAGTTAATAGGTCAGAGTCTCGTTCGTTATCGGAATTAACCAGACAAATCAGTCCACCAACTAAGAACGGCCATGCACCACTACCCACTGAATCGAGAAAGAGCTATCGATCTGTCAATCCTTCCAATGTCCGGGCCTGGTGAGGTTTCCCGTGTTGAGTCAAATTAAGCCGCAGGCTCCACTCCTGGTGGTGCCCTTCCGTCAATTCCTTTAAGTTTCAGCTTTGCAACCATACTTCCCCCGGAACCCAAAAGCTTTGGTTTCCCGGGGAAAGCTCCCCGCCGAGTCATCGGAGGAACATCGGCGGATCGCTGGCTGGCATCGTTTATGGTTAGAACTAGGGCGGTATCTGATCGCCTTCGAACCTCTAACTTTCGTTCTTGATCAATTAAGACATACTTGGCAAATGCTTTCGCTCTAGTGCGTCTTGCGACGATCCAAGAATTTCACCTCTAACGTCGCAATACGAATGCCCCCGCCTGTCCTTATTGATCATTACCTTGGATTCCGGAAACCAACAAAATAGAACCAAGGTCCTGTTCCATTATTCCATGCACCACTATTCAGGCTGCTTTCAGAGCCTGCTTGAAGCACTCTAATTTGTTCAAAGTAAACAGTGTCGGCCTACCTCGACACTCGTTTAAGAGCACCGCGGTAGGATTGAGCCGGCCAACGAGGACAACACGGCGCGTCGACCCACACGCGTGAGCGAGTGGGGCGCGCCGCGAAGCCCGTCAGCCACCGACAGGACATGCCACGGCATGCCAGTTGCACCGACAGGCGGTGAACCGACAGCGTGGCACGCAGAACCAACTACGAGCTTTTTAACCGCAACAACTTTAATATACGCTATTGGAGCTGGAATTACCGCGGCTGCTGGCACCAGACTTGCCCTCCAATAGATCCTCGTTAAAGGATTTAGGGTGTTCTCATTCCGATTACGGGGCCTCGGATGAGTCCCGTATCGTTATTTTTTGTCACTACCTCCCCGTGCCGGGAGTGGGTAATTTGCGTGCCTGCTGCCTTCCTTGGATGTGGTAGCCGTTTCTCAGGCTCCCTCTCCGGAATCGAACCCTGATTCCCCGTTACCCGTGAGCGCCATGGTAGACACAGAGTCTACCATCGACAGCTGATAAGTCAGACATTTGACGGATACGTCGCCGGTACTGTGACCGTGCGATCTGTGGTGTTATCTAGAGTCATCAAGCAGACGCCCGGGCGAGCCGGGCGAATGGTTTTGATCCAATAAAAGCGTCCTTTCCATCGCTGGTCGGGACTTGGTTGCATGTATTAGCTCTAGAATTACCACAGTTATCCACGTGAGTGGCATATATCCGGTAAACTATGACCGGTTTACTGAGCCTTTTGCGGTTTCACTTTAAGTCAGCTCGTACTGAGACTTGCATGGCTTAAGCTTTGAGACAAGCATATAACTACTGGCAGGATCAACCAGGGAGGAGCCGGGAAGATGGGTTACTGCGACCCCGCTTCGCCATAAGGCCCCTCCTATATATATTTTACAATTCTTTAAGGTTCAACCACCGCGCTAACCTGGGCCTGCCGGAACACTAGCCCGCCTTCGGAGCTGACGGCGCCCCCCCGGCGTACCGGGAAAGGACACCCGCCGCTCGACGGGAGGCCGGCGAGGCTGAGGCGCGCGGTGAAGTCCTCACACTTTACAGACATCTCCACCCGGGTCTGGGCGGTGTAGGGCACTGCCTCGGGGACTGCTGCCCGGCCGTCGGCTCGGGAGTAGCCCCAATTGCTTGAAGCATGCCCTCGAAATGTAGGTCGGGCGGAGCGTGTGTCGGCCTATGACCTGCACACGCCCAACGCCCGCGATCGTTTATATTCGCCAGGGCGTGCGAAACATTGTAAGTTTCGGGTAACTCATGACGTGACCCCCGCAGCGACTACTAGGAGGAAGAGAAAGGGTGCTACATCAAAAGCGCCGGCGGATTACAAGACCCCCTACTGCGCCGACAGGAAGTCTCCTGCCGGGCAGCGGTGGACCCTTTGATGTAAAACCGCCGACGAATGAGCATCCGGACTTCCAATCCCAGCCGCCGAGCGGAGAGACTGATGGCCGCATAGGGGCCCCTAAAAGACCCCGCAGCCGAGCTGTAGTACATATAGGAATCTTCACCGGCATTCAGGTGACGTTCTCCCAAGCGGTGCGTGCGCACCACCCCATCTCAGATAATGTCCCGGGGAAGGCCCCTATGCTTCATATATCGTATACTTGATACGATATATTTTATTATATGCCGATGTAGCTTCATTAATATATAATAAAGCATCACCAAATAAGTTATGGGGGAAAAAATTTTAGGCATAGCGGTGCGTGCGCACCCCTCCCATACCTCGTCGGCAAATGGAAAAATACTAAAAAAAAAATAAGCGACCGCCTTTATATATAATAATTAAATAATTATTCCTCGGCATCATAGTACAGCATAATTATAACTTTTATACCATCATTGCCCCAATTTCTTATATACGTTTAAACAGCTGTCATAAGAGCGGTGCGTGCGCACCCCCTTTCGTCTACAAAAGTTCAGAGTTGCCTCCTGAAGATGAGGAGCGGTGCGTGCGCACCCCCCTTTCGGACTTAGAAAAAAAATAAAGTTTTATATGCTTATCTTCCCGCACATATGTACGGGGCGAAGTGCAATAAAACCATGTAAGGCCGACTGCGCCTTTATATATAAAAACACAAAAAAAATAAAATACGCCCGCCTTTACATATAATACCATATATGATAATAAAATAATTATTCGTTGTCATCATAGTGCAGCATAATTCGAACTTTTATATCAAAACATTATAACGTCATTGGTCGAAGTTCTTATATACGTGGTATTCGAAGGGCAGGGCGGTGCGTGCGCACCCCTAGCATTACTTGCTAGGAATAAAAACGGAATGCTTAAACATAAAATAAAATTTTTAAAAAAATTACAGATGGTCCTTGCGCTTTTATATAACACCTCGTTATGAATAAGTGTTATTCGAAAGGCAGGGCGGTGCGTGCGCACCCCTCGCCGGACTTTGTGATAAAAAAAAAAATTAATAATTACAAAACCCACGCCCGCTTCTAAATAGGTTAACTTACAAGTGCCTTTCCGACTAAAGAGCGGTGCCTGCGCACCCCTCACTCTCTCAAACGAAATATTGTATTATATGACTGCATAATATTGAGATAGCGGTGCATGCGTAGAAAAGTGAGAGGTACGAAACTAAAGAATACGCGACCACTCGTTGCCTTACAGCACCCAAAAGAAACACGCATATGTACGGGAGCATAATACATCTCAACGTATCGCATACTTCATTCATACATCATACGGCCTCCCCAAATAAGCTG
>CANUHP010000040.1:0-133071 GCA_948150685.1 Rhaphigaster nebulosa
TGATACCTGACCATCAATTTGGATTCCGATCCCAGCATTCAACCATTCAACAATTACACAGGGTGACGGACTACATATCGACGGCACTAGAGCAAAAATTATATGCAACAGGAGTATTTCTGGACGTCGCTCAGGCGTTCGATAGAGTCTGGCATCAGGGCTTCTCTTCAAACTTAAGACGATACTTCCTCCTACCTATTATCTTATTCTTCAATCCTTTCTTTCTGAAAGATTTTTCTCTGTCTGCCAAGGCTCAGAACTGTCTGCAATTCGACCGGCCTTAGCAGGAGTACCTCAGAGATCAGTACTAGCTCCGCTGCTCTACATCATATATACACATGATATTCCAAACAGCACCGAAACTCTGATAGCGACGTATGCAGACGATACAACGATTCTAACAAAACATCAAAATCCAGCACACGCCTCACAGACTTTACAACATCACCTAACAAAACTTCAGGATTGGTGCAAACTTTGGAAAATTAGACTTAATCAAGACAAATCTCAACATATCACTTTTACTCTCCGACAAGAAACCTGTCCTGCAATATACCTGGACAATGTAGCAATTCCGCAGACAGACAAAATTCGATACCTTGGCCTGACATTTGACAGAAGAATGACATGGGGCCCACACATCAAGAATAAACAAAAAACGCTAAACCAAAGACTTAAACTGTTATATTCACTTCTTTCAAAACGTTCAAAATTGAAACTTAGACATAAATTGAACACTTACACTTACTTACTCAAGCCCATCTGGACCTACGCTTCACAGATATACGGGACAGCCAAAAAAACACACGTACAAAAACTCCAAATTTTTCAGTCAAAAACTTTTAGGACTATCACCAAAGCCCCTTGGTACATCAGCAACTTTACGTTACATACAGACCTCAATATGCCTACAGTTAACGAACACATACGGACCCACTACAAACGATTTCACGATAACTTACACGGACATCCTAACACACTCATACAAGATATGGCGACAACCAACATGCCTGACAACACCCGCAGAAGCTGAAGAGGAGCTGGATGAGGGATCTCCTAGACTAACTATATACGATTATCACGACAGGAAGAGGTGCCGCTGGGTACTACTCTTTCTCATGCCTTTCATGCCACGTTGACAAGTACATAGCCAGCACATTCACTGGTTGTCTAATAGACAGGTGTGAATTTAAAAATAAAGTTAAAAAAAAAAAAGAAAAAAAAAAGGTTTTAATGAATAGCAATAAAGCTTCCAAAAAAGAAATATTTGAACTAAATATATTTTTGACGCATATACGCTGTTAAGACAACTACAGGGGCCCGCTCTAGGGCTTGGCCTAACTAGGGCACCACCTGCTTGCTCCATCAGCTAACTTTATGTTGACTATGTTCACGCTGCAGTCGTTTATAAGCGTCCTTCTCTCTCTCTCTTTTTTTTTTTTTTTTTGCTTTATCCAACCTCGAGGTGGAATTGGAGAATTGGTTCATGTTATAGATCAAAAGGATTATATAGTCATAGGTTTATGACCATTAAATAAGATGAAACTTATAATATTTATATTTTCCTCCTTCGTGATTGATTATTGAATCAGCGTGTATGAGTCTTGAAGTGTGTTCATACATATCAGACATGAAGGAAGTCTTAGACCCAGAAATAAATCTCTTTATTATTCAGAAACAAACCTAGCTACCAGTATGGGTCCTGATCATTTATCTTAGTAATAATGAATTATTTTAGGTTTAATTATTCCATAGATAAAAAATATTGTTTTTGCAAGATATCCAGGAAACGATGATGAGACTATGTAAACTTTTTGTGTAAGTGTTGTCGAAATTATCGGAAACAAGTGACGATAAGAAAATTTGATGAATATTATACAAAGAGTTGTATACAAGTTATGGAATGGCTGATATTAAATTGATGACGAAGAAACAAACATCTCTTGATGGTTAATAATGAAGACATTGTAGATATGCAAATGGTTCTGGGTACAGCAATAGGCTCTGGAGAATGAGGTTTGCCTGGAGAATCAGGTCTCCCTGGACAATAGCGGCCTCACGATCCACAAATTGGATCAACAAATCCACTTTCCATAATTGTGAACCTTTGATCAACTTCTATCTTAGTCTGAGGCTGTGGAGCATCTTCCAGGGATTTTTAGTTCTCATGATGAGGTAAATGTAAATCTGTTTTCGGAAGAATGACATTAGAAGCTAATGTGGCGCTAACTGAATTCTTGGGCAGATAAAAATTATAGAGATCAAGATGTCTGCGACGGTGACCTTGCATACAGTATAGTTTACAGATAGTCTTCTAACTGCAACTTGCTTCTTGAGAATTGAAAAATGAGTTTTTTTAACAGATTACTTCTTTTCAGGATCAATTAAGGCCTATGATTCTGAATTAAAATCATTATTACGTTTTCCAAGGAGGCATATTTTTTTACCCGAATACACTATTTTTACAACAAAGGTTTTTCAGCTCCATAGAAATTATAGCCTTTATGATCCTTGGGTATTGCGTCGTGAAACCAGAACAAATTAAAATGATTCTTCCTGAACATGATTAGGAATCCGGGAAGGGAAACAGAAAAGGATCCATCCTGCTTCAATAATCGATGAACTAACTACGATACCAGGAGAGGTACTTACTGTATTTGTTCAGCGATATCTTCTGGTTATCTATATCAGGTTAAATAATTTAATTTGTTAGAATATTTAATTTTTGGTTAATAGTTTTTCCTGTATGGATAAAAAATGTATATTAAGAGTGCCGTTGAGAGGAGTAAAGCCGGATACTAAGAAGCAATGCTGATGTGAGAGCGGGGACCCATAAAGCATCTGCTATTTACCGACCCGCCGCAAACTGCTATAAACCACAATACCTGCCTCCCTCTCCCTAGGCTGCTACACCTCAAGTAGCAATTGTCGGAGTCAGAGCAGTGCTATATTTGTCTACTTTCTCAGCGGTCAACACTTTTCCACATTTACTCGTTAGCTTTCTGTAAGCTTGACATTAATACAATTAAAAAATTAGAATCCTTCCATGCGGGTGCAAGTAGCTTTAGAATTATTTTCGTAGAAAAAGAAGGATTTACGGAATCGCAGATATTTGTAGAGAAGAGAACTTCTCCGGTCTCGTTCGCAGAATTCAAGAATGAAAACGGGTACAAAGGGATAAAATGAAATATATTTCATTTTGTTTCTTTCTTTTTAAAGTAAAACTCAAATATGAACAACACTGCTTTTATTAGAAAGTATGGGAATTAAGTTTACACTGTCTACTTTTTATCTTTTAATTAATTTTTTACACATTTTTGTCTAGAATTTCTATTTATGAACCAATTGTGATGAAATTCAGCATGCGTATTGGTTTTGCAGTTATTAAAAATATACTGCGTTGATTGTGAAGAATAGACTTCATAAGAAAGGTTTGGAAACGAAAAATCTGATTTTTTTTCAGCTAATTTTGAACTTGCCTGTAATCATTGTTTTGATAACTTCATGCCAGTGGATGAACGTTCACTACATATTTTAATAAGTGTGAAATTATTGTTTAAAAACGAGAAACATTATTGCCGTTTAGAAAATGTTATTTTCGTTTTAATGTTTAATAGCTATTAAATATTACTAAGTGTCTCTTAAGGGAGTAAACATGTAATAATTCTAACCGATTCACAGATATATATATATATATATATATATATATATATATATATATATATATATATATATATATATATATATATATATATATTAAATAACTCCATGCAGGCGTAACCTATAGCAATGTAATAGATAATGATTAGTTTTTAGTCCAGATCCGTGGTACTTTTACCTGGAAAGTTTTCGAGAAGTTCTAAAAATTTGTCCATTTATGTTTTTTAAGGTGCTGTTTACCAATTTCAACTTTGTTACCTCGATTTTTTCCGGAAATATTGAGAAAGTTATGAAAAAGTTTTTCCTTTTTTCTTATAATTTGAAAACCATGTGTTATTCAAATAACTTAAATATATTCCATTTTCTACAAAATTGAAGAAGAGTAAATTATCTGCAATAGTGATTTACTGACTTTTATATTTGGCTGCGATTTTAATTTTTTTTTTTAATCAAGTTTCAGGAAAATAATTGAGTTAACAACATTGAAATTCGTAATTAACACCCCAAAAACTGAGTATATTTCCAGAACTGCTCCAAAACTTTCCAAGAAGACCCCCGCCTGGTTCCCAGTTGACTGGACTATTTTTATACTATTTGTGGTTTTGTAATGTCAATATGAGCATTCATGTTTCCGATCATTCTAAAATATCTTCTGTTATTATTCTGTTTGTTTTAAGGACTAAGTATATGTTTTTAGAATGTGCTTATGCATTATATATATTTTTTATATTCTGGGGTGGATATTAAAAGCTTAGGCATTGCACCCCAAAGAAAGCTGAGGACCCGGGGCTGTGACAGGTTTCTGACGAACCGGGCTCAGGCAGCTAAGCTCCAACCTCGATAGGCACCCCAGGACTTGGGTTTCCACAAAGTCGAAATTCATACGCGACCGAAGTTGTCAGAAATAAAAACTATTGTCTGTTTTATTTTTAATACAGTCTGGATTTACTTTTTATTCAATGTATACGTTTTTAAAGAATTGAACATTGATTCATCGAAAACTAGTTTAAAGGCTGTTTTATTACACAATGGTAACATGTACGCATCTATTGCTGTTGGTCATATGAAAGAAAACTATGAAAACCTAGAAACAGTGGTAAATCGAATAGGTTATTCTGCTCATGGTTGGATGATATGTGGTGATTTAAAAATAACATGCATGCTCCTTGGTCAGCAAGGTGGTTTTACCAAATTTCCATGTTTCTTTTGTGACTGGGACAGTAGGGCTAGGGATCAACATTGGTGCAGAAAGAACTGGCCTGTGAGGAATTCTTTAAAACCTGGTGAGAAGAGCGTGGTTCTACCTAAAGTGCCTCTACATATAATGTTAGGCCTCATGAAACAATTTGTAAAGGCTTTGCCTAATGATGGACCATGTTTCAAGTATCTCTGCCAAAAGTTTCCACGCCTTACAGAAGCTAAACTAAAAGAAGGCGTCTTTGTCGGACCTGACATTACAAAAATGATGTTTGATGTTAACTTTAAATCCACAATGACCTTAAATGAGAAAGAAACATGCGTATCATTCAAGCAAGTCGATACAAAGTTCTTGGAAAATGAAAAAGACCCAGAGTATGTTTCTATTGTACAATAGTTAACATGTTACAGAAGTTTAAAAATTTAGGATGTTTGATGAGCCTGAAACCTACGGAAAACTAAGGGTGATACAAAAAAACTAAAGCCAGATTTAGGTTCAGCACATAAAAATCTATAAAGATCAACTATTAAAGTTAAAAAGTATTAAAAAAAAAATTTTTTTTGGCCTGTGTAATGTTTTTAGCGGCAGTGTAGAAGTGTATTAATTACTATTTCTTGACCACGAATTCCGATCCTTGTGCGATCTGAAGGGACAATCGAATTATAGGCAATCAAAACAGTATCCTTCTTTTGAAGTATCCTTCACTTCTAGTGAAGTATATTAAACAATATAATGCATTCAAAACTGGTGACAGATTTTTTTCGACTAGACATTTCACGCTGGCAGGTCTTACAAATATTTTATAGATTCAAATTACCGATAATTCTGGAACAAGGGTGTTCCTGCGTGTTTTGGAACCAACGTCATCCGTAAAAAAAGTCTTAAATTTTACTTTTATTTTGTAAACAATTTTTTTACACATACCTCCTAAGATAGCTAATGCAATAGATTATATTGCTATTGTATTATATTGATACTGATTATATTGATGGTAATAATAAGCTCCTCTTGAAGAGGTATGAGATGCTTTGATACAAAAATTGCCTATTGTCACTCTTTCATTGACATTAACTACACAGCCGTGTAAGTTACCACATTTTTTTATGTTTCAGTTGCAAATAAATACATAATACAAAAAAAGAAAATTTCAGGTGATGACGAGTACCTTTTAGTTTTGAGAAATTGACGGTGATAAAATCTAATGTATTCTTTAGAGAGTGTTGGATGACCTGTGCAACGATAAAATAGAATTCCCCTTTTTCCTCATGGTCTTGAATAGGCGTCGTTTGTAAAAACAGACACGTGATATCTTAAAATTAAACAAGCTAGTCTCTCGAAATTTGATATATCTGTAAAAGAGAACACGGTTTGCAATAGCTCAAAGGTAGGCAAAGATGAAATGGATACCGATAATGGATGCTACTAAAAGGGCAAATGGCGTATGAGGAAAAATAAAAAATATTCACGAGCCTTCATTCCGTTGAATGACCTAAAATATTCATCTTTCCTAAAATAATATTTTTTATTTCTATTACAATTTGCCATATTTCTGTCAAAACCTTATTTCGAATCATCAATATTCTAATCCAGGTGAATTAATGTAAATTATGTCACAGACGTATGTGTGTAGATATACGCATGCAGGTAATATATAAACATTCTTGTTGAAGATTAGCGATGCACTTTAAATTATTTTTTAGATATACTGTATAATTAAACAAATGTTGAATTACCCAGTAATGATTATTATTATTTTTACTATTTTATTGTTAAACATTACAAGCCGATATTGAACACCAAAAATAGAAAAATTGTACTTAATCACAAATATTATTAGTAAGGTAGAAAATTAAATTTGAATTAAAACTAAATTTACGCTTTCATCAGTATTATTATAAGTGTTACCTCCTCTAGCCTTAAACCCGAAACTGGATAATTGGGGAATCAACCTGGAGAGTGATGTGTGAAGTGCGATGAACCGTTGTTAGTATTATGCTTCCTGTGCGAAGGGCGGGCAACAGCTAGTTAATGATTTCTCGGCAGAGAGCTAAGATTTAGCTCAGCTATTCTTTATAAACTAGGTAATTAAGAAAATTAAAGGCTCAGTCTGGTGTTTTGTGATTAAGGGGATCAAATTGTGGTAACTCCCGTAACCTAAAATATTGCGTTATACTCTTTTTAAGACTTTAAAGAATAATTCATCTCTGATAAATTAGTTCTAATAATGTCTTGATATTAATAAAACGATGAATTTTACCATCTATCATGTTTCTAAAGGGAAAAAGTAAATTCCTAAAATTAAGAAAGAAGATGTAAGTGAATAAAACCGGCCTAGAAAAACTATTTTAGTTGGTGTCTGCCTCCTAACCACCCCTAACCATACCCCTAACCATCCCTAAGAATCATGCCTAGAATATAAACATCTCACGAAACTTCTTCCTCTATTTAAACTTATCAAAAGTATAGATAACACAAAATATAAGTCAGTGAATGGTAATATAAGCCTATATTGGCATTTTGTAGAATAACTGTAAGAAGATTGTCTTCATGGTTTAATGTAAATTATTTGTCTATCACTTGACATAGCCCTCCATCGAGCTACGAAATAATAAATTGTGTTTTAGAACCTAAGTGCTAACCCTCACTCCCTCACTGCACTAGTGGTTGTGATGGGAAGCATTTTCTTCTCATTGCAGACCTAGATGCCTGATGAGCTGATGGCTTGTTATCGTATCCTAATACCTCGTTGGGCTATTCCTTCTTGTGACAAGGAAGATAACGACATTGAGGCAACAGGTCGATAGAGTTGTTCTTCCAGCCAATGTGGAGCGTAAATCCTTCCAGTGTCCTTCCTCCCCACTCACCTCTCGATTCTGAATAAAACATCTCGACTCCAGACAGGACTCGGATGTGCTGGTAATAATGGATCAAAGGCCTTATACATATGTAGTCTGGCTCCCTGGTGTCATTTTGGTCCTTTTTATCTACCTCATTCTGCGAGATGCATCATCGAATTTAACGCGATATCTTTGAGAAGGTCGATTAAAAATACATCGATTGCAACTAAATAAATCCTAGTTCGTTATATATTACTCCTTATCTTTGTCTCAAATAACAAATAATCAGTAATTCATAAAACTTCTGAGATCACATACACTAAAAATAATGGACTTTAGGTTAAATAATAAGTATAATATAATAAGTGCAAGCCAATATTGTCATGGAGTATATATTATAGGGTTTCATTGTACTCATAATATAAACTCTGCTTTCGGTGTTAAACAAATAGATTTGGTAATCGATGATTCTAGGAACCTTGTGTTGACTATACTCGTACATTCAAAGTTACATTGCCTGTTAATTTTAGTTCTGACTTATCTATCGTCACTGCTATATAACTTATATTGTAATGGAGTGCTAAGCTTAACGATAATTATTATGTATTTGAAATGTGAATTTTTTTAACAATAATTGAGCATCTAATGCGGTACAGATTGTGAATCCACTACATTTAGGTTAATTATTTTTATTATGAATGTGAGATTTCTATATCAAGATTAAAGTTTTGAAGAAAAACAATTATTTTCCCTAAAACCGAAAAGGACTCATAAAAAGAATATTTTTTATAATAATAATTATGTGATTGCCTGATTTTTTTTAGGAGTATATCGATAAAGAAATGAGCCATAAATTCCCATTTTTTTAAACCGTTTTCATTTTTGTCATTTAATAATACAATGAATCAGGATTTTAAGACTGTTTTATGCTATATTAGAATAACTATTCATATCCTTGGTGAAAGTGTCAAGCTACGCAATTTCCAAATCCCAACTTTTCAAAGAGGGAAAAAAAGTTTAAAAAATTAAATTTTCATCTCGTTTTTGTGGCTTTTTAATGATATACAAACAAATGACAGAACAAATGATATACTATTGAGTAGAAAATATTAAAATTAATAATTATGCACTCAATTTACGAACAAATAAAATAACACTAAAGCAAGCCGTTTTGACGATATGCTAACATGTTTTTGAACTATTATCGCTATCCTGCATACATCTAACCATTTCATACTTATACGTAATGGAATATAATTTTCAAACGTTACATTTATTGATTAAATTTAACATTTTTTCTGGTTCAAGGAACAACAGACTCAACGAAGTATGTTAATAATAGTAGTATGATTTATTGGCCTAGAAGTGTTACGGTAAGATGAATTACAAGGTTGTTACAAAAGTCCTTGTTCACGAACACAACCCTTAATTCCAACTCTCATAATTAATCCTATAAGGATGTTTTTGTTCTTACTATTTATGTCAATGTTTACTTTGACTAATCCTATAATTCCTTGTGACATGAGTTGGCTTTTATGGGGTCATTTACTTTTTTAAAACGCACTTGCAATGCCAGAAAAAAAAATCGTGATTCGCGGTCTTTTGAGGCATTACTGGAAAAAAGGTTTAAGCACAAAGGCAGCCGCTGAAGAAATTTGTGCCATACAAGGAGAGTCAATTATCCATCGAAATACTGCCGCACTTTGGTTCAGACGTTTCAACAACCGGAATATGAGCCTTGCAGACAAACCCAGATCAGGTCGCCCGTCGGTCGTTGATGATGACGTTCTTCTTGGATGTGTGAACCAGGACCCACATGCAACTGCTCGTGATTGATCGGCCTTAATAGAGGCTTCTAATGCCACAGTGGCTCGTCATCTTAAAAACTTGGGCCTTTAATGACCAAGATCCGACCCACAGAGGCCCAAGCCCAGCAGCGAGTTATGAAAAGGAGATATTTTTATAAAACCCTAGCAAACATAAGCAGTGGGTACGGCCAGGTGAAGCTGCAAAACCGGAGATTCGCCAAGATCGGTTTGGGAAAAAAGTGATACTTTGTGTTTGGTGGATCTTAGAAGACGTTTTGCATTTTGAGCTTGTTCCTGATGGTCGGGCAGTGGACTCAAACCTTTACTGTGAACAGCTAGATAGTGTTTATGCAGTTTTGAGTGCAAAGCTCACCGCAACAGTTACCAAGCCATTTTTGAACACGGCAATGCTCCTGGACATTGCTCTCGTTTGACAAAGGAAAAATTATCGGAACTGCAAGGAGTTACTGCTTTGCTTCATCCTGCGTATAGCCCAGAAATTGAGCCATCAAAGTATGCTTTGTTTAAATCAATGGCTCATTTTTTAAAAGGTCGGATATTTGATAATTACGAGGACGTAAAAATTGGATGTGAAGAGTTCTTTGCCTCAAAACCAAAGGAGTGGTACCGGCATAAAATCCAATTACTGGCAGAAAGATGGGTGAAAGTATTTGAACGCAATGTACTTTACTTTGAAGAGTAGTATTCAATCATGTTTAAAATATGTAATCTGAAACAAAGCTATACCAATGCACAATGACTTTTGTAACAACCTAGCATTCACAATTGTTTGCCACTTCGTTTCAATTGCTCTAAATTAAAAGTTGTAGGACTAATCATTGGTTGACATCAGTATGATGGTATAGAAGCATCAATCTAATGATGAATGTATAACATTCTAAACTAGTTTTCATTAAAAGAAATTTATAGAAGTGGCATATAATTTATCAATCACTAATCATTGGGTTTTGCCTAAAAATGTAACTAACTACTTCGGTTTATTAAATTGTTTTTTTTCAATTAACGGTAGATGTAACAAACATTTAAACATAAATATAATAAATCACTTACCTAATAGATTTCCCATGATCAGTGTTATAACAGCACGTACCTGTAACAGTGTTATAACAGCACGTACCTGTAACAAAAAGTGAATTAGTAAGAATTTCGGTAATTGTGTATCATAAAGCAAGTACTCCGATCAAATATAATTCTAATATGATTATATCTTGGTTATTATAGTCTTTCATGCCAAATAACGATAATTTATAACTATAGTCAATTTTTTGTTTAATTTTGAAATTAAAAACGATTCTTTCTGTTGAATGATTCCTAAAAAAGTTACGTATTTCAAATAAGAGTTATCAAATAGCAGTTATTAAGTTAGCACTCAACATGTGGCCCAATGCTACCTTCCTTCTCCTTCAGTACGTGTTTTAGTATTTACGAGTGATCTCTATTTGGTCAGTCTATTTTAGGTGGTTAAAATGAGGTGTGCAATCTCTCGTCTGCATAGGGATGATTTTGGGATTTTCAGTCTTGGTGATTACCTAATTGGCAAAATGTTGATGGCTAATTTAAAAACTTACAATTGGCTAATATTGCTATTTGAAAGACCCAAGGCTTTGTTATCCAATTTTAAATTATCCAATTTTAACATAATAATTTATTTTGGTATCTCGTTCGAGTATCTGATCTTGTTGTATGGGCTACTAGCTTCTACTAGAAAAATCACTTGTGTTAACCATCAACAGGCTGAATTCATATTCAAATATTTTTTTTTTTCGGGTTTTTGGCTTTCTAGTTTTTCATTTAAAACATGGCATCGTCCAGTTTTAGTAAAAACGTTTTTTTAGTAGGATTTTCGGTATGTTCCCGAATGACAAACAAATACTTATTTTATATTAATTATTTTATATTACTGCGCTATTCGAATTGAAACCTTTGTTATAAAAATAAATTAATGATTAATCAATTAATTCTATTAATGAAAAATCTGCAAATACACATTTCATATATTTTGAGAAATCATAAGTAATTCAAAGTTGAATAATGTATACAGATTTTGCATCCAAAAATTAGTTTTGTCCTTATTTAGATAAATTAAAATATTAAAAGACAGTTTACTTTTGGATAAACATTTTAAAAGTTTTTCTAAACATTTTTTCCCAGTTGGGAGCATTGGGCACTAAAAGTTTAATATAAATTTAAAGCTGGGTTTAGTCAAATATATATTCTGAATTCGTTGAATATGAGGAATATGAGTGTAGAAATGTAGATTGGCGAGTTTAAAATTAATTAATATAAACAAAATAACCTAAAAGTATACAGGAGGCTTTATAAACAGTTTCCTCAAAGCAACCATTTTATTTTATCCGCTTTGTTACATGAGCCACGTGGAGCTTTAAAAAAAAAAAAAATTAGCAAAAACTCTTATTTTCTGTTGACGCATTTATTGTTAAATTTTCCTACATTTACGGTTTTTATTGCAATTTTCTCTTTTATATGGTTCTGAAATAGAGTAACAATAAATAACCCCTCACATATTTAAAACCTTTACTTTAAAAACGATAGCTCTATTAGGATAAAATCGATAGATTTAAAATGAATAAGTGGATTAATAGAAATAATAATAATGAACGATTTATAACCAAAGTAAAGTCATCAAATGCGAAGTTATTAGCATAAAATGTATTCTATTGTGACCAATTTTATTAATAAAACATAGTTATTTTATTAATAAATATCGGTAAAAGTAAAGGCTTGTTCTAAAAAAAAACAAAAAAAAAACTGGCTGTAGGTCAAAGATTACATAATAGTGGTGTCTAACGAAATGGTAAAAGATTTCAGTTAACCTCAAATGTTCTGAAATAAAGTGAAAAAAGGACAATTATAAAGCAATGTTTCCGATTATTATCCTAAATTTACATGATATGTTTTAATGTCCTGTCCATAATCCTGAATCCTCACTCAAAATTATCATTTTAAGAAAATTAGTAAATGTAATAAAAAATTCTTCAAAATTCAAGCAATACCTAATGCTTTATCACTCACCTTCACATCAGTTGTTATCTGAACAATATTAGTCTAGAATTCATTTCTAGCTTCTGGAGGGCTTTATTCTTTATCTTCCTTTTACTCTTTATTTTTAGAAGCTGTTTTTGCTTTTTTCAGTTGTTTCACCTTGCCTCATACGTTTTCACAAGATATCTTACTGTGTAAAAAATGAATCCGCAGTATCACGGTTAGAAAAATCTTGACTTCGTTTGAAAAACACACTGATTAGTTTAAAAACAAAGGAACACACTGATTAGTTTAAAAACACAGGAACACACTGATTAGTTTAAAAACACAGGAACACACTGATTAGTTTAAAAACACAGGAACACACTGATTAGTTTAAAAACACAGGAACACACTGATTAGTTTAAAAACACAGGAACACCCTGATTAGTTTAAAGACACAGGAACACACTGATTAGTTTAAAGACACAGGAACACACTGATTAGTTTAAAGACACAGGAACACACTGATTAGTTTAAAGACACAGGAACACACTGATTAGTTTAAAAACACAGGAACATCCTGATTAGTTTAAAGACACAGGAACACACTGATTAGTTTAAAGACACAGGAACACACTGATTAGTTTAAAAACACAGGAACACCCTGATTAGTTTAAAGACACAGGAACACACTGATTAGTTTAAAGACACAGGAACACACTGATTAGTTTAAAGACACAGGAACACACTGATTAGTTTAAAAACACAGGAACACACTGATTAGTTTAAAAACACAGGAACACCCTGATTAGTTTAAAGACACAGGAACACACTGATTAGTTTAAAGACACAGGAACACACTGATTAGTTTAAAGACACAGGAACACACTGATTAGTTTAAAGACACAGGAACACACTGATTAGTTTAAAGACACAGGAACACACTGATTAGTTTAAAAAAGTGAGATGTTCTCCGATACACTAAACAACACTAATAGCACAATTGAGGATAGTACATGAGTAAACAAAGATATGTTTTTGTCTATATGAGCTATAGACAAGCTTTATGAATGATAGTAAGTCTCCAAAATCAAAAATTAAACCATTTTTTAAAATTTAATACTACTATTTAAGAGTGAGTATGCCATTTAAAAATAATATTTGTCATTGTTGATTAATCTTTCGAATATCTAGCCATTTAGAACTATCTGATTAATTTGAGACTAAGCAGAAAAATTCTCTAGTTAGTTGAAAAAGGTTTTTAAAAAAGATCTGGAGTTATGATAAAATAAAATTATTTGTAGTTTTTTTTTTCATAAATAACACAGGATGGAAATCTTATTTAGTTGTGTTCTTGGAATTTACTTCATATTTCTGCCGAGGTTCCTTAATATGATATCTACGATCCTGACACCTGACAGATCCACTGTGAGGCAAAATCTCCTAGGTAATGGGCTAAATAAAGCAGCTGGGAGCCTTGCCACTAAGGAGGGGATTATTTACTGCTGGAAAGGAGGGAGAGAGAGAGAGAGAGAGAGAGAGAGAGAGAGAGAGAGAGAGAGAGAGAGAGAGAGAGAGAGAGATTTGAGAAAGATGCCCAGAGCGCACTGAGTTGGCAGTTAAGAAAACAAATGGTATTCCTAGACGAATCCCTTTGCGATTCACTGAATTTTAGTTTTAGTATTTCACTCTCTAATATTTTTCAGTAGACTTCCTCCAAAAAAAAAAAAGTTGTTTTGAAAGCTTGTATAACGGTAAAAAAATTGGTGGATGTATTATATGTATGAGTAATCAAACCTGTAAACAAAATATCAGAGGAGAATAAAAATATACGATAATTGAAGAAGAATCTACGAGAGAGAGAGCATGAGTGCAATTATAAAAATACGTAGTTAATTAGCTTGTATTTAAAGTGACGTGTAGCTTACAGTTGGCCCACTGTAGAATAATAGTTTGTATTGAAGGGAATAGCATTAAATAGAGTATAGGCT
Source organism: Rhaphigaster nebulosa (assembly GCA_948150685.1). NCBI lineage: Eukaryota > Metazoa > Arthropoda > Insecta > Hemiptera > Pentatomidae > Rhaphigaster > Rhaphigaster nebulosa. Next base: position 14,501 of record CANUHP010000040.1, read on the forward strand.
TTTAAGTTAAATAAAAATTAATAAAAACTAACTGAAGCACATCTTAATTAACATAGCAACTGGAGTGAATTCATTATAATTAGGCAACTCATGTCGAATACCTGATCGGCGAAGAGAAACTCGGGTTACTTTTTGTACAATGTCTCCAATGTTCCTTATAAATTAAAAATTAATTGTAACTGTACAAACTGGCTTTCCTTTCAATTATGACATTTCCGATTCCTGTCTTGAGTTAGAACAGCATTGAGAATTGATCTCTGACTACTTATAAGTATTAAAAAACTTTAATATTACCAATAGTTTCAACTGTTTTTTTTAGTCTACTGAAAAATACGATTTTTAGCAGATATGATATTTTTTCATATTATGTTCAGCAACTATTGAATACATTTAAATAGAAGTTAGTTCATTTTGTTTGTTGATGGTCCGGATGGAGATGTGAATATGGAAAAAAAAACTATATACATATACATAGATATATATATATATATATATATATATATATATATATATATATATATATATATATATATATATAATATCATATCGATAGTTTTTAAATATATGAAATAGTAATTTAATATAGCTTTAAACAAATATCGATATTTCGGGCCTCTATATTATTAATCTTTTAAAGCAACACAGTTTTATTCATATTTCTGTACCTATATAATTAAGATATTGTTTTTATAATATCGGTATTTCTGGAGCGATATAATTAAGATATTATTTTTATTATATCGATATTTCTGTGCCGATATAATTAGTTATTGTTTTTTATAATATCGGTATTTCTGGAGCGATATAATTAAGATATTATTTTTATTATATCGATATTTCTGTGCCGATATAATTGGTTATTGTTTTTTATAATATCGATATTTCTGTGCTGATATAATTAAGATATTGTTTTTATAATATCGATATTTCTTGCCGATATAATTAAGTATTGTTTTTATAATATCGGTATTTCTGGAGCGATATAATTAAGATATTATTTTTATTATATCGATATTTCTGTGCCGATATAATTAAGATATTGTTTTTATAATATCGATATTTCTGTGACGATATAATTAAGATATTGTTTTTATAATATCGGTATTTCTGGAGCGATATAATTAAGATATTTTTATTATATCGATATTTCTGTGCCGATATAATTAGTTATTGTTTTTTATAATATCGATATTTCTGTGCTGAGGCAATTAAGATATTGTGTTTATTAAGTTCATTTACAGAAGACAATATGTATTTAAAAAAACGTGTAGTTTGCTATCCTCTTTCCGATTCGTTTAGGTATATATTTTTTTTAATTAAATGAATTAACGATATTTTGAAATATCGATATTTCTCTGCCGATATCATTAAGATAGTATTGTTATAAGATAGTATTGTTATAATATGGATATTACTCTGCCGATATTGTTTTTATATGTTTATTCACTGCAGGATCTAAATAATAAGGATCAGATTATCTCTTTATTTCCTTTCGATTCGTATAGGTTTTTCTCATTTTAATATGACGAAAGAATTAACGATATTTCTTACTCAATTTTTTTTTTTTCAATTGAAGAAAACCTTGCATAATGTGAAAGTCCGTTCAATTTACTCTCACAACTGGGCCTTCCGATCAATCTATATAAATGGAGACTATTCATTGCAGCTCCAAATTCAGTCTGAAAGCAGTGCTCCTTCAGTCTGAAAGCAGTGCTCCTTCACAACAGCAACCAACATCTGTTGCCTATTCTGTCCATATGAAGAAAACATATGAAAATTTGAAAACCTTGCTTGAGAAAATCGAATAGGAGTATAGATGGAACATTTGTGTAGACCTTAAAGTTGTCGCAATGCTTACAGGACTCCAAGTTGACTAGAATTGTGTAGACCTTAAAGTTGTCGCAATGCTTACAGGACTCCAAGTTGACTAGAATTTTTTAGACTTCAGATTCGAAATCAGTACACATGAAAATATAAAAATCAGAAAAAAATTCTCGAGGCAGCGAAAAAAAAGTTTTTCTTCGTACTACAGTGTTATTTTTGGCACGTATATATTGGCACGTATATATTGGCAAAATATAAGAACATTTGCAGAGGATATATAAAGTACCTTTAAAACTGTCTTCTCAAATTTTTCCAGCTACTGTAATTTTAAACAATTGCATAAATAAAATCGTTTGTAGGCCAACAACTAAACATCGCCAACAGGATTATAGTGAGTATAATCCTCACTATAAGCCTAAAAATAGCCTTTTGTTACTGAAATAAAAATCTACTTACGAATTAATGAATGTAAACGAAAGAATGTAGAACAAATAATATGTTTTAATGAAATTCATGATTGTATATTTGACAAAATAGCTGTCTTGAGCGTGCCCCCCCCCCCCTCCACTGTACATTCTTCTCACTCCCCCGTGGACTGTCACCAGTATGTTCCAGATGGAAAAAAACCCAATTTTGAAGGTGACATTTTTTTATTGGAACTGTGGTTTATATATATGTAGAATCTATGTTTGGTCCATTATATTTTTTTTTACAGTGAAAAAGTAGCCTAGAGCTTGCCATAAAAACATTCTATCAAAACTCGCTATTAGCAGTAACGACATTGAAATGTTAGTCTCGGTTCTTGAAATTTGTACATAAGTGCCTGTTTTTAAGATGTATTGTTTCGGAAAAAAGACTCGGAAAAAGAAAGTGTTGTTGAATCGAATGAAGTTAAGAACTAATTTTGAACTAAGTTTTTAATTATCCTAAGCCATAAAAAATGTCTTTGGTTTTTATTGCTCTCTCTTTTATTACTTAAATTGTTAGATATGATGTTATATTGTTTAGATATACTGTTATATGTTGTACTACCCCTGATTTAAATATCTCAACCATCCGGGCCCAACATTCGACTTTATTAAATTTCAGATGTCAACAAAACAATGTGCGCTGATAAAAAGAGATTAAACCCCTAATTAAAAAAATCGAGATAAGGATCATCAGCGATGTAAAGATAATAGATAACTCACAATTCCTTCTGTCTCATTATCTAGATCATATAGATAACAAAATGTTTCAAGAAATTTTAATATCATATCGACTGACTTTAGATTAGTAGTTCAATCTTTATATCCAGAGCTGCAAGAGGGTTAAATTCTAACATTGCCAGCTTAGTAAGTTAAAGATCTGTTCATAATTTTTAGACAATAATTAAGGGCATTCATTGTTTGAAAAATAAATTTTTTGAACGAAATGGCAATTTACGTGAAATTTGATGAAATTTATATTGGACCATGTGTACTCTAGTACACAACTTTTCTCGAACTTTGGGCTAAATCTGAAAAGCCGTTTTTGAAATATTGGTGCCAATATAGTGTAGGCGAAATAAGTGAATTTAATTAGATTTAATTAGACGAAATTGATATCAGATCATTTTTACAATAATCTCCAAATTTCCTAAAACTTTTTGAAATGTACAATGTTGTATCAAGAGATATACGTTTGCACATGGATATGTGAAAGCAGAAGATGAAATATTGTACTGATATGGGACCATTTAGTTAACCAATATGCACAATACTGAAAATTTCATCAAATGTTTTAATGTTTTGTTTTATTTAGTACTTATTCGGGATATGTTTATTGGCTTAAAAAATAACAAAAAAATTTTGTTTTTTTTGCATATATTATATTGCCTGGAAAAAAATGTGTGTCAAATAATAATGACAATGTCAACAATTTATTCTTGAAAATCAAACATTATCCCATGATTGGATTTGAAAGGCTCGATACAAGTGTAAAAATTAAAATAGTAAAATATTTTAGGCAACTAATCTATTTACCAATAGTGAAAACAGATCGATTTTTCCAATATCTTGATCGGTTTTTCCGCCTTTGAGCCACCTTGCGGCGTAGGCTTCGCCCACAAGGTTCTTACTTTTCTCATCCTTTCACCATCTACCTTCCTATCCAATGAGGCTCATAATGCCCCAGAGTACTAATCAACCAATCTGGAAGTAATTATTTACTACAACACCTCAAACATTGTACATTAGGTTGTTTTGAGCTTTGCAGTTTGAGGAAGAGGAAGAGGCAGAGGAGAGGGGTAAAAATTTCGTTAAAAATGCCTTCAAGATTAGCATAAAATGGAACTGCTAAGGAGATTGCTATTGTTAAGATGCCACGATATCCAGCGAATATAAATTGCCATTAAACTATGGGCTTGAGATAAGCAAGTTCAGAAACTCTCATTATATTTCCCTTCTTCAGGGCGGTTGGCAAAAAAATATAATTTTCTTATATTTATTTTGAATAGAAAAAGCCAGTATTTCTAACTATACTTGTTTATGTGCATACATATCTTTATATATAAAATAGTTGGTGAATGTGTAAGTTCTGATCGACTTGACCGATCAATTTCATATTCACACAATGTATGTATGATGTATGTTCAGACAATGGTTCATAGCTATGTTAGAATCCGAAAGGCAGAGCTTCAGTCAAGGTATAAACAAATTCTATATTTAAAAGTTGGAACTTTAGTAAATTTATGCGCGTGTATTAGTAGACATTTTACGTTTTACATAAACGCCAACATACATTTTACGTTTTGCATATTAGCCAAGGCGACTGAGAGTCGCCAGTATTTGGTGCATAAATCATCGATAGTGGATTTTTAGATCATTTTCAATCTTTTTTTTTATATATCCTGAGCGGGAATCGATAAGAAGTGGTCTCTACGTCGCATAATGAATTAAAACCTAAATTTCGATTTTTTGGCGCTTAAGCCTTTTTCAAAAAATGACGTCGATATATACTATCTTGTGCTACTATGTAACTAACTATAATATAATAGTACTACTTGTACACTATTTAGAAATGTTTGATGATTCTATTATCACTAAAATGATTTCATGAAAAATATCTTAAGAATAAATACATCTGAACCGATATAAAAGTTTGCAATGAATGAGGGGGTGGATTCAATTAATGCAATACAAAGTTCACTGCTCTTCAACACATTCCAGCCTGTTCCATTTTACTGCTCTTCAACACATTCCAGCCTGTTCCATTATACTGCTCTTCAACACATTCCAGCCTGTTCCATTTTACTGCTCTTCAACACATTCCAGCCTGTTCCATTATACTGCTCTTCAACACATTCCAGCCTGTTCCATTTTACTGCTCTTCAACACATTCCAGCCTGTTCCATTTTACTGCTCTTCAACACATTCCAGCCTGTTCCATTTTACTGCTCTTCAACACATTCCAGCCTGTTCCATTTTACTGCTCTTCAACACATTCCAGCCTGTTCCATTTTACTGCTCTTCAACACATTCCAGCCTGTTCCATTTTACTGCTCTTCAACACATTCCAGCCTGTTCCATTTTACTGCTCTTCAACACATTCCAGCCTGTTCCATTTTACTGCTCTTCAACACATCCCAGCCTGTTCCATTTTACTGCTCTTCAACACATCCCAGCCTGTTCCATTTTACTGCTCTTCAACACATCCCAGCCTGTTCCATTTTACTGCTCTTTAACACATTCCAGCCTGTTCCATTTTACTGCTCTTCAACACATTCCAGCCTGTTTCATTTTACTGCTCTTCAACACATTCCAGCCTGTTCCATTTTACTGCTCTTCAACACATCCCAGCCTGTTTCATTTTACTGCTCTTTAACACATTCCAGCCTGTTCCATTTTACTGCTCTTCAACACATTCCAGCCTGTTTCATTTTACTGCTCTTCAACACATTCCACCCTGTTTCATTTTTAAATTTAAATGCATGGAAATATTCAGATTCTTATCTATTTTTCCAATAATAATATTAGAATGTGATGAATATTCTACATCTGGTTTATATTCAATGGGAAGGCAATTGAACGATGAACGCCATTATGCGTTAATGGATTTGCATCCGCTGTCCATTTATGTAAAACGTAAAATATAAACTAATACACGCTGATAACTTGACCGAAGTTTCACCTTATAGATACAGAATTTATTAATAACTTGACTACAGCACTAACTATCGGAGATTAGTATAGCTATATCCCATCGTCTCGAATATACAAATATATTGTGTGAATATTACAATTGGTCAAACCGTTCAGAAGTTACAGGATCTTAGACTCGCCAAAGATTTTATACATGAATAATTACTCGTTAGTAAAATATTTACGAACAAATAGATTAGTTTAAAAAATCTGGTGCGGTGCGCGCATCACACAACTTTCCCTTACCGCCCTATAATAATTATCTTTTTAATATAATTCTAAAGGGTTCACATAAACAATACTTGAAATAAACTCAGCAGCATTCAATTCTTCTCCCACTTAAGTACAATAAAATAGTTTTTAAAACAATTTTAGTACAACAATTCTGTACACTACCTCTATATTTTCCAAATCTATTTATCCTTTCCTCCTTCTGAGCTATTAGTAGCGTTTGCCAGTATCCAGGAAGACCTAGATAGAATCAGTGCCTGGGCAAACCTGAATAGATTAAGTTTAAACGCTATGAAAACTCAGGCCATTGTCATAGGTTCCAATTCCCTCCTCAGATCCAATGACACCTTTCCTACTTTAATCCTAAATGATCACCCTGTCACGTTCAGCTCCTCAATCAAAAACTTGGGTATTACCATCGACCAAACCCTTTCCTGGAAACCCCACATTGCCCAAATTTCTCGACGGTCAATAAGTACCCTTAAATTATTCCATCGTTCTCGACATCTTCTCCCACAACCTACCCGCAAACTCCTTGTGTCCTCTATTATCTTTCCCCACTTTGACTACGGATGTGTGGTATACGGGGGCCTCTCGAATGTGCTCGAGGACAGATTGAAGCGGATCATGAACTGCTTTTTAAGATTTGTCTTCGGCACCTCGAGACGGGCCCATGTGTCCCACCTATACGGCGAGTTGGAGTGGCTCTTCCCCTGCAACCGTAGACAATATTTCCTCGGATTTTTTCTATACCAAACCATCACCACCCACCATCCTTCCTACATCTACAGCCTCCTACAATTCAAATCCTCGGTCCACGCACTGGAAACAAGATCTCGCCTTTCTGACCTCCATACTCCCTCCCACAGAACCAAAACATTCGAACGCTCCTTCCTCGCCCGCTCCTCTACCCTTTGGAATTCCTTTCCTTCTAATATCCGCCATGCTTCTTCTCTATCCTCATTCAAATCCCACCTTTTCCAACACCTTCTTTCTCTCCAAAATGATGCTCTCTAATTGCGAAATTTCAGTTTAGGATTAACATCTGGATCAGAAGTGGATAATGGATTTTAATGTACAAACTTTGCTAATCAATTCATTATTTTTGTATTTTTCATTTTCTCTGTTTGTTTTTTTTACTTTTTTCTTGTTTTTTCTCTTTTTTTTTGTTTTGCTCAAATCAATTATATTTTTTCGATAAAAAAACCTATTTATTTGCTTATTTATTTTACAGAAGATATTGTAAAAATTAATTGTTCTATATTCTATAGTCTTATGGCCAGATAATGTTACTGTTTTATTGGCTCCTTCTTGTTATTCTTAAGGGACCTAGTCCCAGAATAAAGTTCTTTTATCTATCTATCTATCTATCTATATTTTAACTTTGTCAAGTTGCAAATATATTTCAAAAGTTGCTGGTTTAATTTCTATGGAAACATTTTCTTTCCATTAAATAATGTGAAAGTAGAAATTATTAAGTTAATTTCCGTTTTTGTATTCTTAAATTACTTTGTTACAGAGCGTATTGTTTACAACAGATTGGCGGATTGGTGGGATGAGGTTCGGTCGCATCTATCTCCTTTCGGATGCGCTCGGTTATCCATCTATTTTATGCTCCTCATAAAATACACTGTATCTTTGCTAATACTTGTCCGATTTTGATGATTTTTTTTTTAGATACTTTAATAACCTTTCATATAATTCTGTACATAATTAACTATAAATTGCATACTTTTTAAGCCATGCGAAAATAAAATATTCTTTTCTTCATAACTTTTTTTCCTACATTTTCTCGGTGATTTACTACATAAATGAAAAGTAAAAGGCCTTTATGAAGAATAATTTTGGCAAGTTTCATCAAAATCGTTAGAGCCGTTTTTGAGAAAAATGTAAAAAAGTCTAAAATCCATGATATAATAGCTATTTCCGGTTAGTCCGATGCGCTGTATCTTTGCTATTATTGGTCCGATTTTGATGATTTTTTTTTTTAGATAATTTAATTACCTTCCATACAATTCTGTACATAATTTATTATAAATTGCATACTTTTTAAGCCATTTGAAAATAAAATATTCATCGTAACCTTTTTCCCTGCAATTCCTCGGTGATTTACTTCATAAATGAAAAGTTAAAAACCTTTATGAAGAATAATTTAGGCAAGTTTCATCAAAATCGTTAGAGCCGTTTTCGAGAAAATTGTAAAAAAGTGTTATATCCATAATATAATAGCTATTTCCGGTTTGTCCGATGCGCTGTATCTTTGCTAATACTGGTCCGATTTTGATGATTCTTTTATTGTTTTTTAGATAATTTAATTATCTTTCATAAAAGTCTATAGATAAATTACCGTAAAATGCATACTTTTTAAGCTATGCGCAAATAAAATATTCTTTTCATCATAACTCTTTTCCCTGCTATTCCTCGGTGATTTACTACATAAATGAAAAGTTAAAAACCTTTATGAAGAATAATTTAGGCAAGTTTCATCAAAATCGTTAGAGCCGTTTTCGAGAAAATTGTAAAAAAGTGTTATATCCATAATATAATAGCTATTGCCGGTTTGTCCGATGCGCTGTATCTTTGCTAATACTGGTCCGATTTTGATGATTCTTTTATTGTTTTTTAGATAATTTAATTATCTTTCATAAAAGTCTATAGATAAATTACCGTAAAATGCATACTTTTTAAACTATGCGCAAATAAAATATTCTTTTCATCATAACTCTTTTCCCTGCCATTCCTCGGTGATTTACTACATAAATGAAAAGTTAAAAACCTTTATGAAGAATAATTTAGGCAAGTTTCATCAAAATTGTTAGAGCCGTTTTCGAGAAAATTGTAAAAAAGTGTTATATCCATAATATAATAGCTATTTCCGGTTTGTCCGATGCGCTGTATCTTTGCTAATACTGGTCCGATTTTGATGATTCTTTTATTGTTTTTTAGATGTTGCTGTAACATCACATGCATGTGCTAACTTTAAATATGTAATTTCAGTATCGTACAGCTTTCTGTTTTTGAGCTTGAGTGATCACATACACACAGACACATAGACCATTTTGCGAGACTTGGTCATTTGGACTCAGGAGACCTTAAAACATCTATTTCCGTTGAAAACTCGAATTCGAAAATTTTTACGATCGCAATACTTCCCCTTGCTATATACTTCGTATATAGGTAAGGGAAAGTAAAAATGAATGAAGAATTATAGGTTTTACTGAAATGGTTAACAATATGCCTAATTGTAATAATGGTTATAATAGTAGATATAAACTATATTATTTCTAATAAAATCGTCCAAGGTCTCTTGACAATGGTCCATTCAATCTACTGAAGACCGCTCCTCGAAAGGTCTTGGGTCTGACCAGAATGCCAGGAGCAGATGGCAACTCCGTTCCTGGGAACAATTGTGGTCTGTTCTAGGTGATGGGGCAAATTGCTTCGGTGCTAAACGGCAGGTGTTCTCGGGATATGTGTCGTTATTGAGTCTTCTCCGGACTGCTCTTATCGTTACTGCCTTCTAGCACTGAACATCGAGCACCGAGCACAGAGCACCAAGCACCAAGCACCGAGGCGGACTGCATTACGAGTGTATACATTAAAAAAGTGGAAATTTCTTACGCCAATCTATTGCAGATATCTTAATCTGCAGGTTTTACTTCCGGAAGTTTTTTATTTTTTGTTTCAAGACTGTTCAACTTCCTGAACGGTGAACTTATCTTCATTATATGAGTGCTTTCGTATTTATGAAATCTTCAATATTTTTTGTAGTAATTGCAGTTATTTTTATAAAAAAAAGAAAATAATCACTTTAAAGCCTGAATTCTCGAACCGGAACACGGACATAGATAGAAGACACTTATTATTTTATTTTATTTTCAGAATATGCCCTAAACACTGTTTACTCATATAATCGTATTAATTAAAAATGTTCTAATGCTGTGTCACAACGCAGTATAATTTAAATTGTCATTGGTGGATCATCGTTGGCATTGTATAAGAAAAATTAACAAAAATAAAATATAGAGAATATAATCAAATATCTGCATTTAAATTTCAATCATATATGCCTACATAGATACCTGGCTTCAATCCATATCATCAACTAAAATAGAATTTTAAATTGAAGCAACGTCCAGGACATTAAGGAACATCTGAGGAATTTAATTCCGTTAGGATCGTAGAAGGTAGTCGCCGAGTCCTAATGACTACAGGATCCTTATCAGATATTCATAACCCAGCTCGAGGAGACACTTAGTAAGTAGAAATTGATTGCTCCTAGCATTAGTTCAGATTGAAAAAACTATAAACTACTTGCTATCGGCCTCGGGTAAGGTGTGGCCCTGGGGTCTAGTCGACATCCCTTATCCAATATATTGCAGTATCACGGTCAGCCATACATTATGTCTTGCAAAGTCTTGACAGCTGTATTTTATACAAATTATTTTTTTTCTCTTTTACACGGACGCATGGTTCGACAGACCCTCCTACGACACACCTAGTCTCTATGTGTACCTTAAATGGGGTGGAGGATAATCTTGGCGGTTTAGTGTGTATGCTGATCACACCACCTCCTTATGTAGGTTATTGGTTATTAAACAGTACTTCTTTTGCAAGTCATAAAACCGAGACATGTCATGAGTTGGAATAATAGACCTCTTGGTGCAGTGCCGGGCAGAGGCCAATTGACATAAGAAGAAGGAATTGGAATTGGATTGACCATGGACTCCGAAAACAGCCTGGCACAGCGGAAAGGTTCGCACTTCATTGAAACCCCCAAGGAGTACGCCGAAAAGGACGACCTCGCAACACCTGGAGGAGATCCCTACTGAATGAGTCGGAGTAGTCAGGATGGACTTGGAGCGAGCGAGATGAAGGCGCTGGCTGAGAATAGAGATGGATGGAAGTGGTTCGTTGAGGCCTTTAGCTCCACTGGGATCTTCAGGCGTTAATAATCAATAATAGTAGCAGACCTTGCAGTTATAGAATTCCACATTAATTAAACTTAGAGATTGATGAAAATAAAAAATTCATTAGGACTTTCATAATTTCTTAGTTATCAGTAATTATTTAAAACTTATGATTTTCTTTTAAATTCGATTTTTGTATTGGTGAGAGTTTCGTTAACCGTAGATGTAATTTTCAATGAACAATACACCAATAAGCGGAACATATTTTAGTGTGTGGCAATGATTTTTGTAATTTCTTAGAACTATTGCAGTATAGAAAACTTAAGGTAAGCCATTAAAATTGTAATAGTTTTTGTTGAGAGCGAATACGATCCCATTTGGTTGAAATAACGGAATGAATTTTATACAACAATAAATAGAATTATACATAAATAAATAAATAGTTTATATGGCTCTCTTTTTCTGATAATTAAAAAAATAAAGTTATTAGAATTGAGATATATTCGAATAGCCTGCCTGAGACATATAAATCGCCATTCCAAGTGACTCGATTCCATTCCAAGTTCTATCTTTCCAGTACTTTCTTTTACAGCCGCAAATAAAACATTTATGGCTATGGTATACATTTCAAATTATTTCAGTCGAGTAATTATTTAAGTAGCTTCTTTAAAGGAGCAGTATACCTTGACCACCTCCTGCTTCGACAATTTACCTAAACTATTAAAAGAGTCAATGTCAACTGAAGTTGATGAAGAGTCGCTGGTAATGGCGACTCGAGATCTTCCTCACAATTAAAGTTTCTCTCCGGCCATAAAACAGTTAATTACCCGCCGTATTTTTTCTCTTTTCACAGACTTTCATATCGGCTTTTCAGCCCACAACCAACTCCAATTAAAAGATATCAAAAAAAAATTTGAGGCTGAGTATAGAATGTACCTACAATATTACAACACGGCATCCATTCGTGTAGCAACGAAAAGCATATTTATTAAAAACAAAACAAGAAAAGTAATCATAGTACCTAGGTAGGGGAATGGGCATGTGTTTATTGTGCGATCTTCATAAGTTATATGTGTATATATATATATATATATATATATATATATATATATATATATATATATATATATATATATATATATATATATTATATATAAGTTAAGACAGCGGATATGACAATATTACATGTAATCCTATATCAGGAATGTAAATAGAGCCTAATGCTATATATAGAGGATTATAAGACAGAATAAAGCAGTCTTTCTCCAGCACTCGTGTGTGTTATTTCGCCTCCCTATTTCCTTTTTTTTATTAGTTTTCGTCCGTGAGAACATAAGTGGTGCCGAAACCCGGGAGGAAAGAAGACCTGTAAGAAGATAAGAAATTTTTTCTTTGTCTCTTTTCTTTTCTTTTCTTTTTTAGTTCAGAGAGACGGACACAAAATGACGGATGGACTACTGAGAGCGCCACTCCTGACGCCAACGCGCTGGAATGGCTGAAGGTGAGGACGGCGACATCCCAAGATCTAAGGAAGGCCGTGTCGGACCTGGAACGATTCGACGGCGGCATTGGAGAGCTGAATCATTTCCTCAAGGGAGGCGACAGAGGCTAAGGCGGCCGAAAACTTAATTGACCCGATGGACGCGAGCGCTCTGAAAGCTGCCTTGGTATGTCGGGTCAAGAGGAATGTTTTGAACCTAATACAGGCGGACGAGGATACGCCATGGACCGTCGTAAAGGATATACTGAAGAAGGCATAGGGAAGAGGCCGGTGGGCCCCAGAGGAAGATGTTCCGGGAGACAAGACAACCTCATCAGACGAATGGACAATATGCAGGATCGCTGTTAGCACGGTTTAACCGGATAACGGAAAATATGAGTGAGATGGTTAATGCAGCCGAGGTAGAGGGCAGGATGATTCCTGGCAACGATATTGAAGGTGCAATTGGCACGGGACACGGGAAAGAAGGATGGATTACCCCGGGAGAAAAATTTCGTAGAGTGTGCCCAGAACATGATGGATGCAAGCGCCCGAGACAAGGAGGCCCGACACGGAGAGGGTGTCGAAGCAGGATGGAGTAGGGTGAAATATAGGAGGATCCGAACCAGACCGGAGGTATGGAAAAGAAGAGATACCGAGTTCGGTGGGAGAGAGAGAATAGCGGCGAGGGAGAAAAGACCTGGAAAGGAGAGGAAGAATTGGGCAAGAGAGGAGAGAAAGTGCCACGGGTGCGCGTAAATAGGACACCTGGTAGCTCAATGCCCTCGCAAAAAATGTTTTGAATGCGGGAATGAGGGGCACATTGCGAGGCAATGTCCCTACATGAGTAGACGAGGAGAAATGGTCCGCGGAGAACCCCTGGAAATAAATGCGCAAAGGGTATGGAAGAAGAGAGGAGTGCCGTCAGAAACGGTGGAGTATTCAGAAACGGAAGAGGAAGGAAGCGAACCAGGGGAAGGCCGAGTCCGAGGAGGGAGGAGCAGTAGGAGGATCGGAGAAAGAAGAACGCCAGCGGAATGAGGCAGACGAGATGAAGAATGAGGAGAGGGGAAGGAGAGCGGCAACCACGCTATCATAAATAATGTGGAGAGTGGATGCGTGGAATTGCCAATTGTGAGTGTCGCGTGTGGTGTGAAGTGTTTGGTAGATACGGGAAGCTCAAATACGATTATGTGTCGCGAAGCTCTAGAACAAATTTGTAAAGGAGAAGGAATACCCCAATTACAGGTATGTAAGTGTAAATTGATCACTTTGGGTGGGCCTTGTAGAGTAGAGGGGGAAGTAGAATTAGAGCTTAATCGATGGGTAACCGGGGAAGGGAGCCTGCGGATTCACATAGTGGAGAGTATGCCGAGGGAATACGGAGGGATAATAGGGTGCGATTTGTTAGGCAAATTAGGGACAAGGATTCGCAATCGGGGTCAGCGATGGGACATCCGAATAGGCGAGAAAAGGTATAGGGCGAGAAAGGGCCGGTCATGGGGAAATATCAGAGTAGGGGCGAACAAACAGACGGAGCATTGGAGGCAGACGATAAAGCGAGAATATGCGGATATTTTTTTTACGGAAGGCGAAATATTGGGGGCTACGGGGAGAACAGTCCATGAAATTCCGCTGATACTGGAGAGGGTGACATATGTTAAAGAAAGGAGGTACCCACAAGCTATGCGCCAGCATATACGGGAGGAGCTCGAGAATCTCAAGACCCAGGACATGATAGTAGATTGCACGTCGCCGTACAACAGCCCGCTATGGGCAATAAAGAAGAAATCCGCAGATGGGACTGAGAAGTACAGAGTAGTCGTCGACTTCAGGAAACTAAATGACAATACCTTAGACGAGAAGTATACCATTCCCCGATTTGAGGATATCCTAGACAGACTGAGCGGGGCCACAGTCTTCAGCACCCTGGATTTGAAGGCGGGATATCATCAAATAAGGATGCACCCCAACGACAGACACAAAAAAGCATTCTCCTTCGAGCGGGGACATTACGAGTTCACGCGGATGCCGTTTGGCCTTAAAAACGCACCAATAACCTTCCAAAGATTCATGGATGAGTTCCTACGAGGTCTAGAAGAGGCATTTTGCCAGATATATATGGATGACCTACTAGTCTTCAGCAAAGACGAGGGGCAACATGTCGAGCACTTGAGAAAGGTATTCAACAGGCTACGAGAATTTGGGCTGAAGCTTTCGGAAGAAAAATCGACCCTAGGCCAAGAGGCAATTAATTTTTTAGGGTATTCCATTTCGAAGGAGGGGATTCGGCCAGACGAAATGAAGGTGGAAGCAATTCGGAACATGGCAATACCAAGAGACGTAAAGGGCATCAGAAGGTTGCTAGACACGCTAAATTATTATCGCCGATTCGTTCCGGAGATGGCGGAGTATTTGGCACCCCTCAATAACCTGCTGCGAGGTAAGCATATCGTATTAACCCCGGAAATCGAAGATAATATTAGGAGGTGCATGGGACGGTTACAGGGAAGACCGGTACTGGCGTTCCCAGACTTTACCAAAACTTTTACGATTACCACAGATGCAAGTGACTACGCTTTGGGGGCAGTCTTGTCACAAGAGGGAAACGCAGGAGAACAGCCGGTGGCTTACGCGAGCAGGCGACTTACGGACACGGAGGCTCGGTACAGTACCTTAGAACGGGAACTTCTCGGTATAGTGTGGGCAGTGGAACACTTCCGGCCGTACGTTTTTGGTAGGAAATTTAAGGTGAACACAGATCACCGACCATTGCGTTGGGTAGGGAAGCTGAAGGAGTCATCCCCTAGGGTCACACGTTGAAAAGAGCTCCTTAGCCAATATAACATGGAAGTCACGTATAAGCCAGGACGAGAAAATGTGGTGGCAGACTGGTTGTCACGGACCATTCAAATAAACGCTATGGATGAAGATAGAGGGGACAACCCGGGGGACATTCGACAATTCGTGAGCGAATGGACGCCGGAGAGGGGAGGAGAACGAGGATCGCAGAACTCAGAAGCCGAACGGGAGTCAACAGGTGGAGAAAGTTCAGAGGGTGGAAGGCCGGCAGATATGGAGGAAAGGGAAGAAATCGTCAACCCGAAAAAGCGCCAGATAATCTGGAAAACAAGGACCTCGGCCTGACAAAGATCGATTACGCCCAGGACAACAGATGCAAAATCAGGACCATCTGGTCACAGCTTGGCATTCCGGAGGAACAAATATCCAGAGTGTTGAAGGACGCCTCCCAACCGGGGAAAACATACTACCTATACGTAGGGAACGAGTCGCTCTGGCAGAAGATTCAACGATTATGGAAGACGGAAAAAATAGGTGTTGACCGAACGTTTGTCCGCTGCAAGCTGATGGTTGAAACTATCCGAGAGCCAGAACAGCAGCAAGAGGTCACACGGGCGTACCACCAGGGGAAGACAAATCATCGTGGGGTGAACGAGACGTTGCAGGCTCTGAAAAGGAGGTATTTCTGGAGGGGTATGAGGAAGACGATTGAGGACATATTCGGAACATGCGAAGTGTGTCAGACTACGAAGTACGCTCGCTATCCGCTAAAAGGGATACACGAAGAGACGCAACACCGAACGTACCACTCAGCGACTTGCAGATAGATACGTTCGCCTGGAAAGGTTTCAAGTGGGTAACAGTCATAGACGTTTTTAGTAAAGTCGCTATGGCCCATCCCGTGAAAGAGAGGTCCGCAGATGCAGTAATCGGAGCTTTGGAAAACTGGTTTCAGTTCTACGGAATACCGGACAGAATATCGTCGGATGGAGGCAGAGAATTTGATAATGCAGAGGTAAAGAAGCAGATGCAGAATCTGGACATTACCTGGCACATCAATACCCCGGAACATCCTAAGAGCAGGGGAGGAATAGAGCGACTACACGGCACGTTGGGGGATCACCTTCGGGTGTACCACGTGGACAAGGGTCTGGATCCAGATGTGGCCATGCCACGGGCCGTGGCAGCCTATAATCACTCTATACACTCCGTGACGGGATTTTCCCCTTTCTAGGCACTCTTTGGGCTGCGCGACAGGAGGAGGAATAGTGGGGAAACCGCAGTAGACGAGGAATTTTCGGAGAGGCTGGCGACTAATAAGGTAGAAATCGTGAGGGTGTGGAATAAAACGCGACGCCGGGTTGAGTCCGAAAAACATAGGAGGGTAACTCGTGAAAATGTGGAGATAAAGGACATAACGGAGAAAATCAAAATAGAGATGATCGTATATCGTAGATTGGCTTCAAACCGAGGCAAGGAAGTCATCAGATACGAGGGTCCATTCAAAGTGATCGTAATCCGTGAACACAACATTGTCACGATCCAGAGCATTCGGGACCCACGAAAACGGCGAAACGTCCATGTGGAGCAATTGAAAATCCCCGTGAGGGGACCAAGCCCGACATCTTAATGTGGGAGTATCCTTTCTCCTAAGTGTTGTAAATAAAGACGTAGGCATTCTGTGAATTATAACCCACAGGCAATATTTTATTTCAGTTTTGTGATTGTACGAACCAGGATGAGAAATTTTGTTTATTTTTGTATTATAGTGTATTTCTTTTTATAGTGTTTTTTGTTTTGTATATAGAGTGTATTTCTTTTTATAATGTATTTCTTTTTATAATGTGTTTCCCTTTGTTTGTTTCATTATATAAGTTTATGAGAAGTGTTCATAAACTGGCAGGGGGGAGTTAAGATAGCGGATATGACAATATTACATGTAATCCTATATCAGGAATGTAAATAGAGCCTAATGATATATATATAGAGGATTATAAGACAGAATAAAGCAGTTTTTCTCCAGCACTCGTGTGTGTTATTTCGCCTCCCTATTTCATTTTTTTTATTAGTTTTCGTCCGTGAGAACATAAGTTATATATATATATATATATATATATATATATATATATATATATATATATATATAAGTTAAGAGCCAGACCTAGCTAATAATAGAACTTAATCCTACTAGGAATATAAACAACTCCCTAAGAGTATATAAGTAGGATTACTTGGTGAATAAAGTCAGTTATTAACCAGCTCTTGTTGCGTTATTATTTAAAAACCTTTCCTTTTTTTTTAAGTTTTCTAACCCGGACTCGTTAAGTGGTGCCGAAATCCGGGAGCGGAGCTTAGTATTCGTAGCGGAAGATTTTTTTTTTTGTTACCGGTCAAGTATGAATGGAGAAATGCAGGAGGCCGGACAACAAGGAATTCTTCGGGCGCCTACGCTGACGTTACCTAATGACGTTCCGCCACAACCGACATCCACGCTGGCGCAGGCACACGCAAATCTATGCGGCAAAGGGAAGGCGCTTCAGGTTCGAAATTGCGGCTGTAAGTTGCTCACGTTGGGTGGGTCATGTAGCGTGATAGGCGAGGTAAAGATAGGGTTGAGTCAATGGGGAGAAGGACAGGGCAGATTACGAGTACACGTGGTAGAGAGCATGCCGAGGGAATACTAGGTGATAGTCGGGTGCGATCTTTTAGAAAGGGTAGGCGCCAAGGTGAGAAACGAAAAAGGGAGGTGGCATGTTAAACTCGGGCGTAAGACATACGTGTGTCACCGGGCTGTCAAGGATACCAGGGTCGGGGCAGTTAACAAGATCGAGGATTGGAGACGGTCGCTAATGCGGGAGTTTCAGGACATCTTTTATAAGGAAGGGGATGTGCTAGGAACCACGGTTTGCAAGTCTACGGCCAGTCTTCTCACGAGCGAGCCATGCACGGCAATACGGATCTTGCAAAGGTAGGGGAACCGCAGATGCATTGCTGAGAGTGCGCTCTAGGAGAGGGTAGAGAAGTATGTTATGCTCATCTTGTTTGGCATTACCTCCGCTTTTGATAGCGTTTGGTGGCCGAGCGTGCTCCAGCAGCTGCACAAGTATGAGGCTCCCAGCAACTTGTATGGCCTGGTCAGAAGTTACCTCCAGGACAGAACAATAAAGATTCGTGGTAGCTTCTACGAAGTAGAAGACACTGTGGAGAGGGGATGTCCGCAGGGCTCTGTCCTTGGTCCTGCTCTGTGGAAATTGGTCTTCGACGAGTTGCTGGGAGTGCTAGAGGAGGAGCGTTTCTCCGCTACTGCTTATGTCGATGACCTGGCTGTTGTTGTTGCCTCGAATAGCAGAGCCAGATTGAAAGATGAAGCTGAACGGTGCGCCAGCCTGATAGGAGAATGGTGCGAGCGAAAGAAGTTGAAGATGGCGGGTTCCAAGACTCAGGCCATCCTCTTAAGAGGTACGACTGATAGGGCTCACCCTATAACTATGGTCATCCAAGGATCAAGAATTCGCCCGGGTGAGGTAGTTACCTATCTTGGAGTAAAGATCGGTAGAAACTTCAATGTGACGCCTCACTTGGACTATTTGAGAAGTAGGGTGACCATAGCCCTTAATGGACTCAGTCGTATTGGTGGCGCTTTTTGGGGCCTCAGATACCCAGCAACGATGACCATTTATAAAGGAGTTATAGTGGGTATCCTGAGGTACGCGTCTCCAGCCTGGAATGAGGGCCTCTCGCACAGACAAAAGAGTAGGTTGGCGACCATCCAGCGGATAGCTCTGCTTCGAGTAACCAGGTCATATAGGACGGTGTCTCATGAGGCGGTGCAGGTCCTAGCAGGAGGAATACCTCTTGACCTCCTGCTGCGAGAAGATTACTTCCGGCACAAGATAAGGAGGGAAGGCCCAACGGATCTACCGGCGGATCTCCGGGTGAGGATCAATGCAGACCCTAGCAGTTGGAAGAGAATCCTTCGGGAGTATACAGTGGAAGAATGGAACCGGCGGTGGGTGACTACCACTAAAGAGGCTACCTTGAGGAAGTTCTTTCCTACCGTCGGATCGCGACTGGAAACGACATGGGTCCTCCCGGACTACTGGGTCTCACAGATTCTCACGGGGCATGGGAGTTTCAGAGCGAAGCTTTTTAAACATGGTATAGACATCGATCCCCTATGCCCCAGTTGTAGTGTACCGGAAACCGCCGAACATATCCTCACAGCATGCACTGCCTATGAGGCACTGAGGGCCAAACTACTGAGGGAGACAGGGCTCTATGTTCTGACGGAGAGCGAGTTCCCTCAGCTGATGACCGAAATGAATTATCCGCATTTCAAGAACTTTGTGTGTGGTTGGAAGGCGGTAGTGGTTCCAACACATTTTTCCTTGGGAAGGAGAGACAGGACCTTGCCAGAGAGGCCGCCGGACAGAAGACCCAGGATGGGAAGAAGATGATGGTGGCCAACCTGAAGTACCGAAGAGCAGGCTGTGTGCACAGCTACTCTGTTTTACTTATTACTACTGTAATCTGTTTTACTTGCAGCAGTGTGTTGTTAAGCAGAAATGCATAACATCACACTCCTGCAAACACCCGTATTGCCTTCTAGGCAGGGTAGGGTGGAAAATAAAATAAAATAAAATAAAACCACGGGGAGAACGGTACACGAAATTCCAGTCAAACATGATCGGGTGACATATGTGAAGGGAAAGCGGTACCCCCAAGCACATCCGCGAGGAGTTAGAGGAATTGCAGCGATAGGGGATCATTGTAAACAGCTCCTCCCCATATAATAGAGGCAGACCTAGCTAATAATAGAACTTAATCCTACTAGGAATATATACAACTCCCTAAGAGTATATCAGTAGGATTACTTGGTGAATAAAGTCAGTTATTAACCAGCAGCTCTTGTTGCGTTATTATTTAAAAACCTTTCCTTTTTTTTTTAAGTTTTCTAACCCGGACTCGTCAAGTTATATATATATATATATATATATATATATATATATATATATATATATATATATATATATATATAAATTCATATTTAATTATATAGATTACAACAATTTGAAAATTCATAGAATAAAATCAAAAATGAATGTGTCAGTGACAACTGATATTAATAGACAATTTTATGTTCCAAATATGAGAAGGCCACCTAGTAACACTAGCTAGTAACACCTAGTAACACTAGCTAGTAACACCTAGTAACACTAGCTAGTAACACCTAGTAACACTAGCGGACCTTCGGTTGTTAGTGAAGTTATTATTCTACTTATTATCACTAGTAGATGGTGTTATTTTATTTTTAGTAAGAATAAACTTTATTAAAGATATTGGTTGACAGTCGTTTTTTGTGCATCATGTCAAATTTTAAGTGAAGATGAAGAAATAAATGAGGAAAACAAAACATTTAATGTAGAGCGGGAATTATGTTCCCCGAAAATGGACTGTCAATAGCTGCTAGAGCAACATGGGGCCTCAGATCGGAAGTATTGAAAGTAATTTATGAAGGCGCTGTACTTCCTAAGATGCTCTACGCTGTACATGTTTGGCATCCGGCTGTACAACGTAAGAAAAATTTGGTGAAGTTGCAGAGGCTTCAAAGGTTAATTTCAATTAAAATATGTAAGGGATTTCATACCCTATCATATGAGGCCGCAGTTCTATTGACAGGACTTTTGCCAATCCAACAAAAAATTGACGAACGTACGACCTTATTTAACATTAGGAAAGGAAAGACAGGCTATAAAGACATGACACTAGACAAAATGGACAGAATCACTGACTGCAAGTTTTGGCTACACCCAGCAGCAAATTTATGGACTAGATCACAATGTGCTACTCAGGTCACCGAAAACACTGATGTTTACACAGACGGTAGTATGGACGGCGAGCATACTGGATGTGCATGGCTATTCCAAGCACCAGATGGAAGCAATGTGGATTGGAGCAATTGGAATCCTATTGCTCGAATAACCAGGCAGAAAAATTTGCTGTGCTAAAAGTGACGGAATACATCAGTAACGACCCGCTACTAACGAACACACGCATCACTATACATACAGACAACAAAATCTTACTGGACTCTGTAAATAATTCCGATATTCATGACCATTTGACTGACCAAATTAGACAAAATTTAATAGAGCTTCAAAACATAGGGAAATCAGTGACTCTTAAATGGGTAAAGGCACATTCAGGGGTTGAGGGTAATGAACGGGCCGATTACCTTGCTAAAGAAGCGGCAAAAAGTGGTTTATTGCCCTCATACCATCAAATACCGCTTTCATACATAAAGAGGGATCTACAATTTGATTTGGTTAAAAGATGGGATCAAATATGGGTGAACTCAACCAAATCACCTAGCTTACACAGATTTATACCCCATATTACATCACAAAATTACAGAACTATACACAGTAATGATTACAAACTAACGCAACTACTGACAGAACATGGAAACACAAAACAATATCTCAAACGGTTCAACATTATACAAACAGACTTATGCGAAGAAGACGGACAAATCCAAAATTTTAGACATATACTTTATGATTGTAAATTATTTGACAAACAACGTTTTCATTTGATTAAAAGTATAATTCTCAGAAATGGACAATGGCCTGAAACAGAACAAAATTTGCTTTCTAAATTCAAGACAGACTTGCTTAAATTTATTAAAAATATAGACTTTGACTCACTGACCAAAGATGGGCAGCCTAGATGATTTCTTGGCTATACTTCATTTTTATTTATTTTTATTTTTGTTTGTTTGATTTAGCTTTGTTTTTATTTCAATTGAACACTGGAATTGTATTAAACCACTAAATATGTAAATTTGATAAATCGAACCAATCATGTAGTATGCCTCTAAGGCATGGAGCATGTAAAAAAAATAATAAACGGTCCTTATGTGGGGTTACCATGTAAGGAAAAGATGAAAAAAAAATATATATATATATATATATATATATATATATATATATATATATATATATATATATATATATATATATATATATTTAGGTCAAATAGTCTGAAATTCGGTGCGTACGGTTGTTTTCTAAACAGAAAAATATCATAGGAGAGAGAGCGAATTTCAGTCAAAATTTCATGTTTAAATGTTTTATTCACAGTTTTTAAGGTTTGGCGCATTTCTACAGTCCATCTAACTTGAGTTCTATGGTTAAAAATTTGAATGTAAATTGATTTGATGTTAGAGAAGGGCCTAACGAGGGCCTCAAATGCTTTTCCACATCCTGAATTTTGAAATTTTCTATTTTGTATTTTGGTGAAATTACGACCTTTGTGGAGGAGCTCTGCTGCTCGCGCTTTTCTTTCGTTTAATGTTTTCAATAGTATCTTCAAATATCACTTTATATTATTGTTTGATATTATTTTTGCAATATTTTGAATCTTTGTCATCGACTAAGACTTTTTTTTTTACCCTTCCTTCTCTTAAAATTCTAGGTTTTATGTTTCAAGATAAGTAGAATCTAAATATCGAATAAAAAAAAAATCCGTCCGTCCAAATTTTGTTGAAGTTTAGCATACGTTGAACCAACAGATTATAAAATTTCTCGGCGCTCGTGACCCTCGGCGTTCCTTTTCCATATCTTCCTGTCCTGCGCCTCTATCTTCCAATCGCCTACTCCCAGCTTCCTTGTATCGCTCTCCAGTTCATTTTTCCTTGGATCCATCCTCCACGTTTACCAGCTCTCTATCTTTCCTTTTTCTTTTTCCCACTGAAGAGCGCCTCCATCATTTTCCTCTTTACCGTTTATGCTTTCATCCTGGCCACATATCCTGGGTATTTTAGCCTCATTGCTATAAGGAAAGTCGTGTGAATGGACACATCACATATTTTTGAAACATAACTATTTGAAAATAATAAACCATTGTGCAATAATTTGCGACGTTTCTTTAATTATGTGAAAGATGAAATGATATGTTTGTTTTGCAGTACAGTTTGAAATATTTTTTAAAATACAAATACAAATTAATACCATGTGACTCATTAAAAACCTAAATATTTAAATTTAGAAGGTGAGTCTCGACGAACTGTACTTCATAACTTGAAAAATGAAAGGCATCATCAACAGACCTCTTTCTCAAGGAAAATTAACCTGCATTTGATGTTATTTACGGAACAGCAGATATCGTTAGATAAGCGGGCAAACCATTTGATGTTATTTACGGAACAGCAGATATCGTTGGATAAACGGACAAACCATTTGATGTTATTTACGGAACAGCAGATATCTTTGGATAAACGGGCAAACCATTTGATGTTATTTACGGAACAGCAGATATCGTTGGATAAACGGGCAAACCATTTGATGTTATTTACGGAACAGCAGATATCTTTGGATAAACGGGCAAACCATTTGATGTTATTTACGGAACAGCAGATATCGTTTGATAAACGGGCAAACCATTTGATGTTATTTACGGAACAGCAGATATCGTTGGATAAACGGGCAAACCATTTGATGTTATTTACGGAACAGCAGATATCGTTGGATAAACGGACAAACCATTTGATGTTATTTACGGAACAGCAGATATCGTTGGATAAACGGGCAAACCATTTGATGTTATTTACGGAACAGCAGATATCGTTGGATAAACGGGCAAACCATTTGATGTTATTTACGGAACAGCAGATATCGTTGGATAAACGGGCAAACCATTTGATGTTATTTACGGAACAGCAGATATCGTTGGATAAACGGGCAAACCATTTGATGTTATTTACGGAACAGCAGATATCGTTGGATAAACGGCCAAACCATTTGATGTTATTTACGGGAACAGCAGATATCGTTGGATAAACGGCAAACCATTTGATGTTATTTACGGATCAGCAGATATCGTTGGATAAACGGGCAAACCATTTTATGTTATTTACGGAACAGCAGATATCTTTGGATAAACGGCAAACCATTTGATGTTATTTACGGAACAGCAGATATCGTTGGATAAACGGGCAAACCATTTGATGTTATTTACGGAACAGCAGATATCGTTGGATAAACGGGCAAACCATTTGATGTTATTTAAGGAACAGCAGATATCTTTGGATAAACGGACAAACCATTTGATGTTATTTACGGAACAGCAGATATCGTTGGATAAACGGGCAAACCATTTGATGTTATTTACGGAACAGCAGATATCGTTGGATAAACGGGCAAACCATTTGATGTTATTTACGGAACAGCAGATATCGTTGGATAAACGGGCAAACCATTTGATGTTATTTAAGGAACAGCAGATATCTTTGGATAAACGGACAAACCATTTGATGTTATTTACGGAACAGCAGATATCGTTGGATAAACGGGCAAACCATTTGATGTTATTTACGGAACAGCAGATATCGTTGGATTAACGGGCAAACCATTTGATGTTATTTAAGGAACAGCAGATATCGTTGGATAAACGGGCAAACCATTTGATGTTATTTACGGAACAGCAGATATCGTTGGATAAACGGCAAACCATTTGATGTTATTTACGGAACAGCAGATATCGTTGGATAAACGGGCAAACCATTTGATGTTATTTACGGAACAGCAGATATCGTTGGATAAACGGGCAAACCATTTGATGTTATTTACGGAACAGCAGATATCGTTGGATAAACGGGCAAACCATTTGATGTTATTTACGGAACAGCAGATATCGTTGGATAAACGGGCAAACCATTTGATGTCATTTACGGAACAGCAGATATCGTTGGATAAACGGGCAAACCATTTGATGTTATTTACGGAACAGCAGATATCGTTGGATAAACGGGCAAACCATTTGATGTTATTTAAGGAACAGCAGATATCGTTGGATAAACGGGCAAACCATTTGATGTTATTTAAGGAACAGCAGATATCGTTGGATAAACGGGCAAACCATTTTATGTTATTTACGGAACAGCAGATATCGTTGGATAAACGGGCAAACCATTTGATGTTATTTACGGAACAGCAGATATCGTTGGATAAACGGGCAAACCATTTGATGTTATTTACGGAACAGCAGATATCGTTGGATAAACGGGCAAACCATTTGATGTTATTTACGGAACAGCAGATATCGTTGGATAAACGGGCAAACCATTTGATGTTATTTACGGAACAGCAGATATCGTTGGATAAACGGGCAAACCATTTGATGTTATTTACGGAACAGCAGATATCGTTGGATAAACGGGCAAACCATTTGATGTTATTTACGGAACAGCAGATATCGTTGGATAAACGGGCAAACCATTTGATGTTATTTACGGAACAGCAGATATCGTTGGATAAACGGGCAAACCATTTGATGTTATTTACGGAACAGCAGATATCGTTGGATAAACGGCAAACCATTTGATGTTATTTACGGAACAGCAGATATCGTTGGATAAACGGCAAACCATTTGATGTTATTTACGGAACAGCAGATATCGTTGGATAAACGGCAAACCATTTGATGTTATTTACGGAACAGCAGATATCGTTGGATAAACGGGCAAACCATTTGATGTTATTTACGGAACAGCAGATATCTTTGGATAAACGGGCAAACCATTTGATGTTATTTACGGAACAGCAGATATCGTTGGATAAACGGGCAAACCATTTGATGTTATTTACGGAACAGCAGATATCGTTGGATAAACGGCAAACCATTTGATGTTATTTACGGAACAGCAGATATCGTTGGATAAACGGGCAAACCATTTGATGTTATTTACGGAACAGCAGATATCGTTGGATAAACGGGCAAACATTTGATGTTATTTACGGAACAGCAGATATCGTTGGATAAACGGGCAAACCATTTGATGTTATTTACGGAACAGCAGATATCGTTGGATAAACGGGCAAACCATTTGATGTTATTTACGGAACAGCAGATATCGTTGGATAAACGGGCAAACCATTTGATGTTATTTACGGAACAGCAGATATCGTTGGATAAACGGGCAAACCATTTGATGTTATTTAAGGAACAGCAGATATCGTTGGATAAACGGGCAAACCATTTGATGTTATTTAAGGAACAGGAGATATCTTTGGATAAACGGACAAACCATTTGATGTTATTTACGGAACAGCAGATATCGTTGGATAAACGGGCAAACCATTTGATGTTATTTACGGAACAGCAGATATCGTTGGATTAACGGGCAAACCATTTGATGTTATTTAAGGAACAGCAGATATCGTTGGATAAACGGGCAAACCATTTGATGTTATTTACGGAACAGCAGATATCGTTGGATAAACGGGCAAACCATTTGATGTTATTTACGGAACAGCAGATATCGTTGGATAAACGGGCAAACCATTTGATGTTATTTACGGAACAGCAGATATCGTTGGATAAACGGGCAAACCATTTGATGTTATTTACGGAACAGCAGATATCGTTGGATAAACGGGCAAACCATTTGATGTTATTTACGGAACAGCAGATATCGTTGGATAAACGGGCAAACCATTTGATGTCATTTACGGAACAGCAGATATCGTTGGATAAACGGGCAAACCATTTGATGTGATTTACGGAACAGCAGATATCGTTGGATAAACGGGCAAACCATTTGATGTTATTTAAGGAACAGCAGATATCGTTGGATAAACGGGCAAACCATTTGATGTTATTTAAGGAACAGCAGATATCGTTGGATAAACGGGCAAACCATTTTATGTTATTTACGGAACAGCAGATATCGTTGGATAAACGGGCAAACCATTTGATGTTATTTACGGAACAGCAGATATCGTTGGATAAACGGGCAAACCATTTGATGTTATTTACGGAACAGCAGATATCGTTGGATAAACGGGCAAACCATTTGATGTTATTTACGGAACAGCAGATATCGTTGGATAAACGGCAAACCATTTGATGTTATTTACGGAACAGCAGATATCGTTGGATAAACGGCAAACCATTTGATGTTATTTACGGAACAGCAGATATCGTTGGATAAACGGCAAACCATTTGATGTTATTTACGGAACAGCAGATATCGTTGGATAAACGGGCAAACCATTTGATGTTATTTACGGAACAGCAGATATCTTTGGATAAACGGGCAAACCATTTGATGTTATTTACGGAACAGCAGATATCGTTGGATAAACGGGCAAACCATTTGATGTTATTTACGGAACAGCAGATATCGTTGGATAAACGGCAAACCATTTGATGTTATTTACGGAACAGCAGATATCGTTGGATAAACGGGCAAACCATTTGATGTTATTTACGGAACAGCAGATATCGTTGGATAAACGGGCAAACCATTTGATGTTATTTACGGAACAGCAGATATCGTTGGATAAACGGGCAAACCATTTGATGTTATTTACGGAACAGCAGATATCGTTGGATAAACGGGCAAACCATTTGATGTTATTTACGGAACAGCAGATATCGTTGGATAAACGGGCAAACCATTTGATGTTATTTACGGAACAGCAGATATCGTTGGATAAACGGGCAAACCATTTGATGTTATTTAAGGAACAGCAGATATCGTTGGATAAACGGGCAAACCATTTGATGTTATTTAAGGAACAGCAGATATCGTTGGATAAACGGGCAAACCATTTTATGTTATTTACGGAACAGCAGATATCGTTGGATAAACGGGCAAACCATTTGATGTTATTTACGGAACAGCAGATATCGTTGGATAAACGGGCAAACCATTTGATGTTATTTACGGAACAGCAGATATCGTTGGATAAACGGGCAAACCATTTGATGTTATTTACGGAACAGCAGATATCGTTGGATAAACGGGCAAACCATTTGATGTTATTTAAGGAACAGCAGATATCGTTGGATAAACGGGCAAACCATTTTATGTTATTTACGGAACAGCAGATATCGTTGGATAAACGGGCAAACCATTTGATGTTATTTACGGAACAGCAGATATCGTTGGATAAACGGGCAAACCATTTGATGTTATTTACGGAACAGCAGATATCGTTGGATAAACGGGCAAACCATTTGATGTTATTTACGGAACAGCAGATATCGTTGGATAAACGGGCAAACCATTTGATGTTATTTACGGAACAGCAGATATCGTTGGATAAACGGGCAAACCATTTGATGTTATTTACGGAACAGCAGATATCGTTGGATAAACGGCAAACCATTTGATGTTATTTACGGAACAGCAGATATCGTTGGATAAACGGCAAACCATTTGATGTTATTTACGGAACAGCAGATATCGTTGGATAAACGGCAAACCATTTGATGTTATTTACGGAACAGCAGATATCGTTGGATAAACGGGCAAACCGTTTGATGTTATTTACGGAACAGCAGATATCTTTGGATAAACGGGCAAACCATTTGATGTTATTTACGGAACAGCAGATATCGTTGGATAAACGGGCAAACCATTTGATGTTATTTACGGAACAGCAGATATCGTTGGATAAACGGCAAACCATTTGATGTTATTTACGGAACAGCAGATATCGTTGGATAAACGGGCAAACCATTTGATGTTATTTACGGAACAGCAGATATCGTTGGATAAACGGGCAAACCATTTGATGTTATTTACGGAACAGCAGATATCGTTGGATAAACGGGCAAACCATTTGATGTCATTTACGGAACAGCAGATATCGTTGGATAAACGGGCAAACCATTTGATGTCATTTACGGAACAGCAGATATCGTTGGATAAACGGGCAAACCATTTGATGTTATTTAAGGAACAGCAGATATCGTTGGATAAACGGGCAAACCATTTGATGTTATTTAAGGAACAGCAGATATCGTTGGATAAACGGGCAAACCATTTTATGTTATTTACGGAACAGCAGATATCGTTGGATAAACGGGCAAACCATTTGATGTTATTTACGGAACAGCAGATATCGTTGGATAAACGGGCAAACCATTTGATGTTATTTACGGAACAGCAGATATCGTTGGATAAACGGGCAAACCATTTGATGTTATTTACGGAACAGCAGATATCGTTGGATAAACGGGCAAACCATTTGATGTTATTTACGGAACAGCAGATATCGTTGGATAAACGGGCAAACCATTTGATGTTATTTACGGAACAGCAGATATCGTTGGATAAACGGGCAAACCATTTGATGTTATTTACGGAACAGCAGATATCGTTGGATAAACGGGCAAACCATTTGATGTTATTTACGGAACAGCAGATATCGTTGGATAAACGGGCAAACCATTTGATGTTATTTACGGAACAGCAGATATCGTTGGATAAACGGCAAACCATTTGATGTTATTTACGGAACAGCAGATATCGTTGGATAAACGGCAAACCATTTGATGTTATTTACGGAACAGCAGATATCGTTGGATAAACGGCAAACCATTTGATGTTATTTACGGAACAGCAGATATCGTTGGATAAACGGGCAACCCATTTGATGTTATTTACGGAACAGCAGATATCTTTGGATAAACGGGCAAACCATTTGATGTTATTTACGGAACAGCAGATATCGTTGGATAAACGGCAAACCATTTGATGTTATTTACGGAACAGCAGATATCGTTGGATAAACGGGCAAACCATTTGATGTTATTTACGGAACAGCAGATATCTTTGGATAAACGGGCAAACCATTTGATGTTATTTACGGAACAGCAGATATCGTTGGATAAACGGGCAAACCATTTGATGTTATTTACGGAACAGCAGATATCGTTGGATAAACGGCAAACCATTTGATGTTATTTACGGAACAGCAGATATCGTTGGATAAACGGGCAAACCATTTGATGTTATTTACGGAACAGCAGATATCGTTGGATAAACGGGCAAACCATTTGATGTTATTTACGGAACAGCAGATATCGTTGGATAAACGGGCAAACCATTTGATGTCATTTACGGAACAGCAGATATCGTTGGATAAACGGGCAAACCATTTGATGTCATTTACGGAACAGCAGATATCGTTGGATAAACGGGCAAACCATTTGATGTTATTTAAGGAACAGCAGATATCGTTGGATAAACGGGCAAACCATTTGATGTTATTTAAGGAACAGCAGATATCGTTGGATAAACGGGCAAACCATTTTATGTTATTTACGGAACAGCAGATATCGTTGGATAAACGGGCAAACCATTTGATGTTATTTACGGAACAGCAGATATCGTTGGATAAACGGGCAAACCATTTGATGTTATTTACGGAACAGTAGATATCGTTGGATAAACGGGCAAACCATTTGATGTTATTTACGGAACAGCAGATATCGTTGGATAAACGGGCAAACCATTTGATGTTATTTACGGAACAGCAGATATCGTTGGATAAACGGGCAAACCATTTGATGTTATTTACGGAACAGCAGATATCGTTGGATAAACGGGCAAACCATTTGATGTTATTTACGGAACAGCAGATATCGTTGGATAAACGGGCAAACCATTTGATGTTATTTACGGAACAGCAGATATCGTTGGATAAACGGGCAAACCATTTGATGTTATTTACGGAACAGCAGATATCGTTGGATAAACGGCAAACCATTTGATGTTATTTACGGAACAGCAGATATCGTTGGATAAACGGCAAACCATTTGATGTTATTTACGGAACAGCAGATATCGTTGGATAAACGGCAAACCATTTGATGTTATTTACGGAACAGCAGATATCGTTGGATAAACGGGCAAACCATTTGATGTTATTTACGGAACAGCAGATATCTTTGGATA
This sequence comes from Rhaphigaster nebulosa, assembly GCA_948150685.1. Taxonomy (NCBI): domain Eukaryota; kingdom Metazoa; phylum Arthropoda; class Insecta; order Hemiptera; family Pentatomidae; genus Rhaphigaster; species Rhaphigaster nebulosa. The sequence goes on from CANUHP010000040.1 coordinate 45,659, forward strand.
AACGGGCAAACCATTTGATGTTATTTACGGAACAGCAGATATCGTTGGATAAACGGGCAAACCATTTGATGTTATTTACGGAACAGCAGATATCGTTGGATAAACGGCAAACCATTTGATGTTATTTACGGAACAGCAGATATCGTTGGATAAACGGGCAAACCATTTGATGTTATTTACGGAACAGCAGATATCGTTGGATAAACGGGCAAACCATTTGATGTTATTTACGGAACAGCAGATATCGTTGGATAAACGGGAAAACCATTTGATGTTATTTACGGAACAGCAGATATCGTTGGATAAACGGGCAAACCATTTGATGTTATTTACGGAACAGCAGATATCGTTGGATAAACGGGCAAACCATTTGATGTTATTTACGGAACAGCAGATATCGTTGGATAAACGGGCAAACCATTTGATGTTATTTAAGGAACAGCAGATATCGTTGGATAAACGGGCAAACCATATGATGTTATTTAAGGAACAGCAGATATCGTTGGATAAACGGGCAAACCATTTTATGTTATTTACGGAACAGCAGATATCGTTGGATAAACGGGCAAACCATTTGATGTTATTTACGGAACAGCAGATATCGTTGGATAAACGGGCAAACCATTTGATGTTATTTACGGAACAGCAGATATCGTTGGATAAACGGGCAAACCATTTGATGTTATTTACGGAACAGCAGATATCGTTGGATAAACGGGCAAACCATTTGATGTTATTTAAGGAACAGCAGATATCGTTGGATAAACGGGCAAACCATTTTATGTTATTTACGGAACAGCAGATATCGTTGGATAAACGGGCAAACCATTTGATGTTATTTACGGAACAGCAGATATCGTTGGATAAACGGGCAAACCATTTGATGTTATTTACGGAACAGCAGATATCGTTGGATAAACGGGCAAACCATTTGATGTTATTTACGGAACAGCAGATATCGTTGGATAAACGGGCAAACCATTTGATGTTATTTACGGAACAGCAGATATCGTTGGATAAACGGGCAAACCATTTGATGTTATTTACGGAACAGCAGATATCGTTGGATAAACGGGCAAACCATTTGATGTTATTTACGGAACAGCAGATATCGTTGGATAAACGGGCAAACCATTTCATGTTATTTACGGAACAGCAGATATCGTTGGATAAACGGGCAAACCATTTGATGTTATTTACGGAACAGCAGATATCGTTGGATAAACGGGCAAACCATTTGATGTTATTTACGGAACAGCAGATATCGTTGGATAAACGGGCAAACCATTTGATGTTATTTACGGAACAGCAGATATCGTTGGATAAACGGGCAAACCATTTGATGTTATTTACGGAACAGCAGATATCGTTGGATAAACGGCAAACCATTTGATGTTATTTACGGATCAGCAGATATCGTTGGATAAACGGGCAAACCATTTGATGTTATTTACGGAACAGCAGATATCGTTGGATAAACGGGCAAACCATTTGATGTTATTTACGGAACAGCAGATATCGTTGGATAAACGGCAAACCATTTGATGTTATTTACGGATCAGCAGATATGGTTGGATAAACGGGCAAACCATTTTATGTTATTTACGGAACAGCAGATATCTTTGGATAAACGGCAAACCATTTGATGTTATTTACGGAACAGCAGATATCGTTGGATAAACGGGCAAACCATTTGATGTTATTTACGGAACAGCAGATATCGTTGGATAAACGGGCAAACCATTTGATGTTATTTACGGAACAGCAGATATCGTTGGATAAACGGGCAAACCATTTCATGTTATTTACGGAACAGCAGATATCGTTGGATAAACGGCAAACCATTTGATGTTATTTACGGAACAGCAGATATCGTTGGATAAACGGGCAAACCATTTGATGTTATTTACGGAACAGCAGATATCGTTGGATAAACGGCAAACCATTTGATGTTATTTACGGAACAGCAGATATCGTTGGATAAACGGCAAACCATTTGATGTTATTTACGGAACAGCAGATATCGTTGGATAAACGGCAAACCATTTGATGTTATTTACGGAACAGCAGATATCGTTGGATAAACGGGCAAACCATTTGATGTTATTTACGGAACAGCAGATATCTTTGGATAAACGGGCAAACCATTTGATGTTATTTACGGAACAGCAGATATCGTTGGATAAACGGGCAAACCATTTGATGTTATTTACGGAACAGCAGATATCGTTGGATAAACGGCAAACCATTTGATGTTATTTACGGAACAGCAGATATCGTTGGATAAACGGGCAAACCATTTGATGTTATTTACGGAACAGCAGATATCGTTGGATAAACGGGCAAACCATTTGATGTTATTTACGGAACAGCAGATATCGTTGGATAAACGGGCAAACCATTTGATGTCATTTACGGAACAGCAGATATCGTTGGATAAACGGGCAAACCATTTGATGTCATTTACGGAACAGCAGATATCGTTGGATAAACGGGCAAACCATTTGATGTTATTTAAGGAACAGCAGATATCGTTGGATAAACGGGCAAACCATTTGATGTTATTTAAGGAACAGCAGATATCGTTGGATAAACGGGCAAACCATTTTATGTTATTTACGGAACAGCAGATATCGTTGGATAAACGGGCAAACCATTTGATGTTATTTACGGAACAGCAGATATCGTTGGATAAACGGGCAAACCATTTGATGTTATTTACGGAACAGCAGATATCGTTGGATAAACGGGCAAACCATTTGATGTTATTTACGGAACAGAAGATATCGTTGGATAAACGGGCAAACCATTTGATGTTATTTACGGAACAGCAGATATCGTTGGATAAACGGGCAAACCATTTGATGTTATTTACGGAACAGCAGATATCGTTGGATAAACGGGCAAACCATTTGATGTTATTTACGGAACAGCAGATATCGTTGGATAAACGGGCAAACCATTTGATGTTATTTACGGAACAGCAGATATCGTTGGATAAACGGGCAAACCATTTGATGTTATTTACGGAACAGCAGATATCGTTGGATAAACGGCAAACCATTTGATGTTATTTACGGAACAGCAGATATCGTTGGATAAACGGCAAACCATTTGATGTTATTTACGGAACAGCAGATATCGTTGGATAAACGGCAAACCATTTGATGTTATTTACGGAACAGCAGATATCGTTGGATAAACGGGCAAACCATTTGATGTTATTTACGGAACAGCAGATATCTTTGGATAAACGGGCAAACCATTTGATGTTATTTACGGAACAGCAGATATCGTTGGATAAACGGGCAAACCATTTGATGTTATTTACGGAACAGCAGATATCGTTGGATAAACGGCAAACCATTTGATGTTATTTACGGAACAGCAGATATCGTTGGATAAACGGGCAAACCATTTGATGTTATTTACGGAACAGCAGATATCGTTGGATAAACGGGCAAACCATTTGATGTTATTTACGGAACAGCAGATATCGTTGGATAAACGGGCAAACCATTTGATGTTATTTACGGAACAGCAGATATCGTTGGATAAACGGGCAAACCATTTGATGTTATTTACGGAACAGCAGATATCGTTGGATAAACGGGCAAACCATTTGATGTTATTTACGGAACAGCAGATATCGTTGGATAAACGGGCAAACCATTTGATGTTATTTAAGGAACAGCAGATATCGTTGGATAAACGGGCAAACCATTTGATGTTATTTAAGGAACAGCAGATATCGTTGGATAAACGGGCAAACCATTTTATGTTATTTACGGAACAGCAGATATCGTTGGATAAACGGGCAAACCATTTGATGTTATTTACGGAACAGCAGATATCGTTGGATAAACGGGCAAACCATTTGATGTTATTTACGGAACAGCAGATATCGTTGGATAAACGGGCAAACCATTTGATGTTATTTACGGAACAGCAGATATCGTTGGATAAACGGGCAAACCATTTGATGTTATTTAAGGAACAGCAGATATCGTTGGATAAACGGGCAAACCATTTTATGTTATTTACGGAACAGCAGATATCGTTGGATAAACGGGCAAACCATTTGATGTTATTTACGGAACAGCAGATATCGTTGGATAAACGGGCAAACCATTTGATGTTATTTACGGAACAGCAGATATCGTTGGATAAACGGGCAAACCATTTGATGTTATTTACGGAACAGCAGATATCGTTGGATAAACGGGCAAACCATTTGATGTTATTTACGGAACAGCAGATATCGTTGGATAAACGGGCAAACCATTTGATGTTATTTACGGAACAGCAGATATCGTTGGATAAACGGCAAACCATTTGATGTTATTTACGGAACAGCAGATATCGTTGGATAAACGGCAAACCATTTGATGTTATTTACGGAACAGCAGATATCGTTGGATAAACGGCAAACCATTTGATGTTATTTACGGAACAGCAGATATCGTTGGATAAACGGGCAAACCATTTGATGTTATTTACGGAACAGCAGATATCTTTGGATAAACGGGCAAACCATTTGATGTTATTTACGGAACAGCAGATATCGTTGGATAAACGGGCAAACCATTTGATGTTATTTACGGAACAGCAGATATCGTTGGATAAACGGCAAACCATTTGATGTTATTTACGGAACAGCAGATATCGTTGGATAAACGGGCAAACCATTTGATGTTATTTACGGAACAGCAGATATCGTTGGATAAACGGGCAAACCATTTGATGTTATTTACGGAACAGCAGATATCGTTGGATAAACGGGCAAACCATTTGATGTTATTTAAGGAACAGCAGATATCGTTGGATAAACGGGCAAACCATTTGATGTTATTTAAGGAACAGCAGATATCGTTGGATAAACGGGCAAACCATTTTATGTTATTTACGGAACAGCAGATATCGTTGGATAAACGGGCAAACCATTTGATGTTATTTACGGAACAGCAGATATCGTTGGATAAACGGGCAAACCATTTCATGTTATTTACGGAACAGCAGATATCGTTGGATAAACGGGCAAACCATTTGATGTTATTTACGGAACAGCAGATATCGTTGGATAAACGGGCAAACCATTTGATGTTATTTACGGAACAGCAGATATCGTTGGATAAACGGGCAAACCATTTGATGTTATTTACGGAACAGCAGATATCGTTGGATAAACGGGCAAACCATTTGATGTTATTTACGGAACAGCAGATATCGTTGGATAAACGGGCAAACCATTTGATGTTATTTACGGAACAGCAGATATCGTTGGATAAACGGGCAAACCATTTGATGTTATTTACGGAACAGCAGATATCGTTGGATAAACGGCAAACCATTTGATGTTATTTACGGATCAGCAGATATCGTTGGATAAACGGGCAAACCATTTGATGTTATTTACGGAACAGCAGATATCGTTGGATAAACGGGCAAACCATTTGATGTTATTTACGGAACAGCAGATATCGTTGGATAAACGGCAAACCATTTGATGTTATTTACGGATCAGCAGATATCGTTGGATAAACGGGCAAACCATTTTATGTTATTTACGGAACAGCAGATATCTTTGGATAAACGGCAAACCATTTGATGTTATTTACGGAACAGCAGATATCGTTGGATAAACGGGCAAACCATTTGATGTTATTTACGGAACAGCAGATATCGTTGGATAAACGGGCAAACCATTTGATGTTATTTACGGAACAGCAGATATCGTTGGATAAACGGCAAACCATTTGATGTTATTTACGGATCAGCAGATATCGTTGGATAAACGGGCAAACCATTTTATGTTATTTACGGAACAGCAGATATCTTTGGATAAACGGCAAACCATTTGATGTTATTTACGGAACAGCAGATATCGTTGGATAAACGGGCAAACCATTTGATGTTATTTACGGAACAGCAGATATCGTTGGATAAACGGGCAAACCATTTGATGTTATTTACGGAACAGCAGATATCGTTGGATAAACGGGCAAACCATTTCATGTTATTTACGGAACAGCAGATATCGTTGGATAAACGGGCAAACCATTTGATGTTATTTACGGATCAGCAGATATCGTTGGATAAACGGGCAAACCATTTGATGTTATTTACGGAACAGCAGATATCGTTGGATAAACGGGCAAACCATTTCATGTTATTTACGGAACAGCAGATATCGTTGGATAAACGGCAAACCATTTGATGTTATTTACGGAACAGCAGATATCGTTGGATAAACGGGCAAACCATTTGATGTTATTTACGGAACAGCAGATATCGCTGGATAAAGGGGCAAACCATTTAGTGGCGTCGAATTCATTGAAGATCGCGTTATTGAAGCAGTTGTTATTGCATCTAGAAAAAATTAATAAATACAAACATGTACCTCTTTCAAGAGTAAAATTATGACTTATCGACAACATGAATTGGCCCAAAATGTTACCTAGCCATTCGCTACATTTATAAATGATGAAGATGTTTATTGTACAATTTCTTTATTTTAAAGCACTGATAAAACTGACTCGTTACCATTTTATTCTAGCCATAACTAAAAATTTTTTATGTTACAAACATCTGGTTACAATAACTGCATATATAATTTTCCTAATTAGGGATTGATAAATTATTTGCCGCTTCTATAAATTTGTTTTATTGAAAACTAGTTTCCAATGTTATACATTGATCTTCAGTTCTAAAAACACAAAAAATTCAAAAATAAGCAATTCAAAATATATTTTGGTATTATTATACATATTAAATTAGATGCAATATAAATCAGTATTATAAAACGTTTATGAATTATGAATTTAATTAAGACAATAAATCAGATACATGTTGATTCTCACCAAGTTTTAAATGGATTATATCAAACAGAAAAGATTGCACTTCTTCTCGCATTGAACTAACAATGAAAGAAAGGTAGGTAGGATGTTTATAGGTAAATGGTTTAAGGATCGGGTTTTTCCAGTAATGCCGGTGAGAAATTGGTTTTTCTGTTATAGATGGGAATAAATTTAAGATTGGACTATTGGAGATATTTTTTTTGTCATTTAAGCGAAAATCTGGATTGGATTTGAAGGATTTTATTATTTCAAGTGCTTCATACATATTTAATTTGATAATGTTTTCAACGTGATGTATTAATTTAACTCCTGAGTCTTTGATGAATTTATGTTTTGTTTTTTTTCATTTAAATGAATTGCAAAGTTGGAATTCTCTGTCTTATTATTATATGCACTCATATGTTCCTTTAATCTCTGATTTAGCAATCTTCCAGCTTTTTCCGTATATTTGGCTGCACAATAATTACAATTTATTTCGTAATAAAACAATAAAACAAAATTATAGAAGTGGCAAATAATTTATCAATTCCTAATTAGATTGATCCTTCTATACCATCATGCGGATGTCAACTGACCAATTAGATTGATCCTTCTATACCATCATGCGGATGTCAACTGACCAATTAGATTGATCCTTCTATACCATCATGCTGGTGTCAACTGACCAATTAGATTGATCCTTCTATGCCATCATGCGGATGTCAACTGACCAATCAGATTGATCCTTCTATACCATCATGCGGATGTCAACTGGCTATAATTCTCCATCGGAATTACAAATGATTTCACATATTTTTTGCTACGTTATTTTTTAAAAATATTATTTCTAACAAATACATTTTTTTTTACTCAATCAGTTTATCATGATTATTATTTGTTAGGGATCAGTTGATGATAATCCACATGATAATTAACAAGTATTTTATGTATGCTTTGTTCTGATAGGAATAAATATAAAACAAATAATGAAAACAAAAAGGAAATGCATTAGGATTGATTCTTAACAAAACATGTTCTTCTAAATCAACAATTTCGTGGTTTAAATTTTTTTAACTCATCGGAACTGATTTAACACTTTTTTTCTCGATATTTTCGTCATGTAGGTTTTTAGATGCGTTGAATCAAAATCTTCCTTCATTTTAGGTGCAAACAACCTGTAATGGTAGTCAACTTTTAATAGGTCGGTTAAATGTTTGTTAACATTTATTTGTCCAAAAAGTGATTATTTTTTAACGTTTGTATATTTTATATAATTTGATCTAAAAAACAAACGTTTTGGTTTAAAAAAAAAAAACGTGTAAAATATCATTTTCCATACTCTAGATATAAAACAAAATGGTTTCAGGATGTTTTGTTTATTTTATTTTAGTCAACTCCAAGAGCCCATTGGACGAAAAATTCTAGAACGCGTTCTGGGTGAGTGATTTGGAGATATCGCAATGCGAGATTCCATGATTTCTTTGATGGCCAAAATTGATCTGATTTTAACCTGAAAAAATAGGATTCTCAATTTACATATATAATATGCATGCATTATAGTATTGTAGTTTGTAAATAAACAATGATTTCTCCGTTATGAAATTTTCTATAAAGATTAAAATTTTATAATTGAAAAGGTAATAGGCTCTGAGAAGAAGGGTTGGGTCGAAGGGAGAGGCCTCTTTGCCGCGATGTTGTGAACTCTTTGTCGCGGCAGACTCGCGTGATCTACTCCACTTTCCGAGGCACTCTTCAATTAACCAGTTCCGCCAGGCCTCATGCTCGTCTCGTTTAATAGGTCTCTTAAGGAGCATTGATTAATTTTGAAGTATATATGCCTTTATTCATCCTCACACAATATGCAATTATAACGTAAAGATCGCCATTTTATCATTACTTATTAAGGTATAAATAACCTATTAATTCATAATGTTTAAAGTTCCAGATTTTTTTCTAAATTCCTAATTTATTTATTTTATTCTACAATAAAAAACGCCGTTATTTTTATAATATTTCAATTTTAAGCTCAAATAATATTTTTTCAACTAAAACAATCTCGCTGTTATTGCGAATGAATTTATTGTTAGTTAACTTACGTAATTTCTGACACAGTTGGTAGCAGAAATATCTGATGTTAGAGGAAGGCAAACTGGTGGCCGTTGTTGACACATCAGCAAGATCCTACTCCAGAGGCTGCAACACCAAAACTTTGCTATCTCCTCCTTTATTTATTCAGCCGATAGTTCTAGAATAAGCCAGGATAGTTTGGTGTATCAAAAGACCAGCGAATGGTATCATTGCTTTGGCTCATTACTGCGTGTCTTAAGAAGTTTCCTCGATTAAAGAAGTTTCCTAGATACTGGTTATCAAATGTTAAGTTCTAAAAGCCAGTGGCAACCAACCACTACAAACAATATCTCAAAGACGACACTCGGCGTCGCAACATCGATCTGTTGACACACATACACACACACACACACAAAAAATGGGGAGGAAAACCAGTATTTTACACTCGATTCTAACACTTAAAACAAGTAATAAAAATGTTTAATTGAATTGGAAACCAAATTGCATTTGTAACCTTTATTACAGAAACATATGATTTATGTATTTAATTTAAATATAATTTTTGATGTAAGCTTGTTATGACCTTCAAGTAAAGTACCCTTTTCGGATCACCAATTTGAACCAAAATATAGTAAATGCATTCATATCGATATAAAAGACCTATTTACCAAATTTGAGATGTTTTACATTATATTTTAATATAATTTTTGGTGAAAATTTAATATGATCTTCAAGTAAAGTACCGCTTCCGGTTTTCCAATTTAGACCAAAATCTAGTATGTTATTTAAATCAATAAATAAATCATAAATACTCAATATAATTTTTGATGGAAATCAATTATGACCTTCAAGTAAAATGCCACTTTCGGTGATCAAGCAGTAACCAAAAAAGGAGGCTCACAACTAGATTTTACAACAATCCTAAATACAAAATTTCAATTTTCTACGGCTAACTGTTTTAAGTTATGTGAGATACGATCGTACGTACAGACGCCACGACAAAACTAGCCAAATGGATTCAGGGATGGTCAAAATGGATATTTCCGTATCTGAAAACCGAAAATTTTCGTGATTGCAATACTTCCTTTACTGCGTACAAGGAAGTAAAAACGTATTAAAGCAAAACGAGCGTAGATTACACTATCATATCATAGTTATACTAAGTGGAATGAACGAAAACGTAATAATCATAATTATATGTATCAACTAAACCATAAATATGATTTAGTTAAATTATATTGAATAAGTGATACGCTAAGACAAAGGTCTGGATCCGGAGAGAAGCAAAACCGGCTAACTGATACTGAAAAAATGTTGTGAGAAAAAACAACCAATTAGTCGGAAACCACCCAGGCGTCATTGACCAGTTGACAGAAAGCTCATTTCACAGGGAAACTGCTGTTGGTCTATTTAAGTGGTATATTAAATCTAATAGTCTCTTTTGGAGAATTCTTCAGAAATGAAAGGATAATTCGATTTGAGAACCAGTTGGGAGTTAAGATACACTAAAATAGTTTGTTAAGATACAGCACCTGGGCTTATAGCTTCTCTAGCTTTTGAAAAGCCGACCAACCTGAAGTACAACCTTCCGTTCACAAAACTAGTAGAGCATCCGAGAAGAGTCAAATTAAGTTAAAGAGATTTTTGGAAACACTTTTGGATGTCTAAATCAGCTGTCACAGAGGGAGGAGCTTTAGCCTGAATCTAACAAGAATACCGCCTCCCTCAGTAGGAGTATTGGCCAAGAATAACAGCGTTGGAGATGGAAGCTTTATAGCCCATCATAAAAATGGTCTTTCCCCTTCCAGTAGAAGAGGGGGAAGGGGTCAATCGAAAAATAGGATATAAGCTCAGGACAATTGGAGACTATACACCTAGAGAGGTCTCTAGACTGGAGACGTTACACTTCCTGAAGAGACGGAGACTGGCTTGAAGAGTTGCTGCTGGGAATGTACCCATGTCCTGAACATAAGACTAATCAGAGAAGAACCGCAAGAGATCATCCCTAGAACCTCTAGATCAGGGGTCCCCAGCCTCTTAATAACGCGCACTACAACCATGAATTCCCTATGTTGAGGCGAGCCACTACCATAAATTCTCCGTGCCACAACCTTTTATTTATTTTTTATTATCTTTTTTATTTTATTTTTTTGTATCCTCCCTTCGTGGCCTTTTGACCATACAGGTTAAGGCAGCAGTGGGTTAGTACGCTGGCTGTGCGCATGCCACTGCTGCCAAGAAATAAACGTTTATTATTTTTTTATTTTTCAATATTTAAGTTATTTTAATATTTAGGAACAATTTTAATGGGGTAGAACTGTGGTGCAGGCCACTGGCGGGTTTGCCCGCCTGCCTGCTCCTCGCGGAACGCTGTCTTTTCTAGACCTCTTCTTTATCAACTCTGTCAGGCGGTCTATCAGGTGCTGGTCCTCGTCTGATGCTGAAATGCGGATGTCCGACAGCTTCCTTTCAAACGTATCCGAATTTCCTGAAATGTGTTAAGTTCTCCTCATTCACAATTTCATGGAATTCGTCCTCGTTGATGCTGTACATTCCAGTTTTCGTGGACAATCTTTCTCCCAGGGCATTCAACGCGGTGCAGGATGCGACCACGTGCTCTGCAGCTTCTGGGACTCCGCACGTCGGGGTCTTTGCCACGTTCGAATGAATTTGAAGTTGAATAACTTTCATCTTTTCAATCATTAATTCCCTTGAATGATTTTAATAATAGCCAGAGATATTTTGCTATAATCATTTAATGGCTAAATTAATCCAGTCAATCTGAATCACTCCCTAATATGTATGAATATGAGATAAGTTTTGATAAAATAAAAGATAGTTTTATAAATAAAGTTGTTGCTCCTTATCCAAAGCCATTATAAACTCTAATTAGTTCTGTAAGTATGGCTATTTATATTGACTAATGGTTCAGATCCAGAGAGGATTCGAAAGGTATTTAATTTGTCTTCATTTATATAAATAATTTTGGAATAATCATCTTCAAAGATTACCCAATGGCATCCCTTAACAAATATGCATAACATCACATCCAATATATTCGTGGTCACGGAAATCAATAAAAATCACAGCAATAATATGGGATGGTTTAAAGAATGTTTGAAAATATTCAATTTTGTTCTGAATTGACTTAAAATGACAACTATTCCGAAAAATTTAATTAAGAAAAGTGATATGACAAGCGGAAGCATCTTACGATGATAGTAGCTCTCAGCGTCGATTAGACCAAGATATATCTTACGTTGACAGCACCTCTCAGCGTCAATTGGACCAAGATATATCTTACGATGATAGTAGCTCTCAGGGTCGATTAGACCAAGATATATCTTACGATGATAGCAGCTCTCAGCGTCAATTGGACCAAGATATATCTTACGATGATAGTAGCTCTCAGCGTCGATTGGACCAAGATATATCTTACGATGATAGCAGCTCTCAGGGTCGATTAGACCAAGATATATCTTACGATGATAGTAGCTCTCAGGGTCGATTAGACCAAGATATATCTTACGATGATAGCAGCTCTCAGGGTCGATTAGACCAAGATATATCTTACGATGATAGTAGCTGTCAGCGTCGATTAGACCAAGATATATCTTACGTTGATAGCAGCTCTCAGCGTCGATTGGACCAAGATATATCTTACGATGATAGTAGCTCTCAGCGTCGATTGGACCAAGATATATCTTACGATGATAGTAGCTCTCAGGGTCGATTAGACCAAGATATATCTTACGTTGATAGCAGCTCTCAGCGTCAATTGGACCAAGATATATCTTACGATGATAGTAGCTCTCAGCGTCGATTGGACCAAGATATATCTTACGATGATAGCAGCTCTCAGGGTCGATTAGACCAAGTATATCTTACGATGATAGTAGCTCTCAGGGTCGATTAGACCAAGATATATCTTACGATGATAGCAGCTCTCAGTGTCGATTAGACCAAGATATATCTTACGATGATAGTAGCTGTCAGCGTCGATTAGACCAAGATATATCTTACGTTGATAGCAGCTCTCAGCGTCGATTGGACCAAGATATATCTTACGATGATAGTAGCTCTCAGCGTCAATTGGACCAAGATATATCTTACGATGATAGTAGCTCTCAGCGTCGATTGGACCAAGATATATCTTACGATGATAGCAGCTCTCAGGGTCGATTAGACCAAGATATATCTTACGATGATAGCAGCTCTCAGGGTCGATTAGACCAAGATATATCTTACGATGATAGTAGCTGTCAGCGTCGATTAGACCAAGATATATCTTACGTTGATAGCAGCTCTCAGCGTCGATTGGACCAAGATATATCTTACGATGATAGTACCTCTCAGCGTCGATTAGACCAAGATATATCTTACGATGATAGCAGCTCTCAGGGTCGATTAGACCAAGATATATCTTACGATGATAGTAGCTCTCAGGGTCGATTAGACAAAGATATATCTTACGATGATAGTTGCTCTCAGGGTCGATTAGACCAAGATATATCTTACGTTGATAGTAGCTCTCAGGGTCGATTAGACCAAGATATATCTTACGATGATAGTAGCTCTCAGCGTCGATTGGACCAAGATATATCTTACGATGATAGTAGCTCTCAGGGTCGATTAGACCAAGATATATCTTACGATGATAGCAGCTCTCAGCGTCGATTGGACCAAGATATATCTTACGATGATAGCAGCTCTCAGGGTCGATTAGACCAAGATATATCTAACGATGATAGTAGCTCTTAGCGTCGATTGGACCAAGATATATCTTACGTTGATAGTAGCTCTCAGGGTCGATTAGACCAAGATATATCTTACGATGATAGTAGCTCTCAGCGTCGATTGGACCAAGATATATCTTACGATGATAGCAGCTCTCAGCGTCGATTGGACCAAGATATATCTTACGATGATAGCAGCTCTCAGCGTCGATTGGACCAAGATATATCTTACGATGATAGCAGCTCTCAGGGTCGATTGGACCAAGATATATCTTACGATGATAGCAGCTCTCAGCGTCGATTGGACCAAGATATATCTTACGATGATAGCAGCTCTCAGGGTCGATTAGACCAAGATATATCTTACGATGATAGTAGCTCTCAGGGTCGAATAGACCAAGATATATCTTACGATGATAGTAGCTCTCAGGGTCGATTAGACCAAGATATATCTTACGATAATAGTAGCTCTCAGCGTCGATTGGACCAAGATATATCTTACGTTGATAGTAGCTCTCAGGGTCGATTAGACCAAGATATATCTTACGATGATAGTAGCTCTCAGCGTCGATTGGACCAAGATATATCTTACGATGATAGCAGCTCTCAGCGTCGATTGGACCAAGATATATCTTACGATGATAGCAGCTCTCAGCGTCGATTGGACCAAGATATATCTTACGATGATAGCAGCTCTCAGGGTCGATTAGACCAAGATATATCTTACGATGATAGTAGCTCTCACCGTCGATTGGACCAAGATATATCTTACGATGATAGCAGCTCTCATGGTCGATTAGACCAAGATATATCTTACGATGATAGTAGCTCTCAGGGTCGAATAGACCAAGATATATCTTACGATGATAGCAGCCCTCAGCGTCGATTGGACCAAGATATATCTTACGATGATAGTACCTCTCAGCGTCGATTAGTCCAAGATATATCTTACGATGATAGTAGCTCTCAGGGTCGATTAGACCAAGATATATCTTACGATGATAGTAGCTCTCAGCGTCGATTGGACCAAGATATATCTTACGATGATAGCAGCTCTCAGGGTCGATTAGACAAAGATATATCTTACGATGATAGCAGCTCTCAGGGTCGAATAGACCAAGATATATCTTACGATGATAGCAGCTCTCAGGGTCGATTAGACCAAGATATATCTTACGATGATAGTAGCTCTCAGCGTCGATTAGACCAAGATATATCTTACGTTGATAGCAGCTCTCAGCGTCGATTGGACCAAGATATATCTTACGATGATAGTACCTCTCAGCGTCGATTAGACCAAGATATATCTTACGATGATAGCAGCTCTCAGGGTCGATTAGACCAAGATATATCTTACGATGATAGTAGCTCTCAGCGTCGATTGGACCAAGATATATCTTACGATGATAGTAGCTCTCAGGGTCGATTAGACAAAGATATATCTTACGATGATAGTAGCTCTCAGGGTCGAATAGACCAAGATATATCTTACGATGATAGCAGCTCTCAGCGTCGAATAGACCAAGATATATCTTACGATGATAGTACCTCTCAGCGTCGATTAGACCAAGATATATCTTACGATGATAGCAGCTCTCAGGGTCGATTAGACCAAGATATATCTTACGATGATAGTTGCTCTCAGGGTCGATTAGACCAAGATATATCTTACGTTGATAGTAGCTCTCAGGGTCGATTAGACCAAGATATATCTTACGATGATAGTAGCTCTCAGCGTCGATTAGACCAAGATATATCTTACGATGATAGTAGCTCTCAGCGTCGATTGGACTAAGATATATCTTACGATGATAGCAGCTCTCAGGGTCGATTAGACCAAGATATATCTTACGATGATAGTAGCTGTCAGCGTCGATTAGACCAAGATATATCATACGATGATAGTACCTCTCAGCGTCGATTAGACCAAGATATATCTTACGATGATAGCAGCTCTCAGGTAGTCAATTGGACCAAGATATATCTTACGATGATAGTAGCTCTCAGCGTCGATTGGACTAAGATATATCTTACGATGATAGCAGCTCTCAGGGTCGATTAGACCAAGATATATCTTACGATGATAGTAGCTCTCAGGGTCGATTAGACCAAGATATATCTTACGATGATAGCAGCTCTCAGCGTCGATTGGACCAAGATATATCTTACGATGATAGTAGCTGTCAGCGTCGATTAGACCAAGATATATCTTACGTTGATAGCAGCTCTCAGCGTCGATTGGACCAAGATATATCTTACGATGATAGTAGCTCTCAGGGTCGATTAGACAAAGATATATCTTACGATGTTAGTTGCTCTCAGGGTCGATTAGACCAAGATATATCTTACGTTGATAGTAGCTCTCAGGGTCGATTAGACCAAGATATATCTTACGATGATAGTAGCTCTCAGGGTCGATTAGACCAAGATATATCTTACGATGATAGGAGCTCTCAGGGTCGATTATACCAAGATATATCTTACGATGATAGTAGCTCTCAGGGTCGATTAGACCAAGATATATCTTACGATGATAGTAGCTCTCAGGGTCGAATAGACCAAGATATATCTTACGATGATAGTAGCTCTCAGCGTCGATTGGACCAAGATATATCTTACGATGATAGTAGCTCTCAGCGTCGAATAGACCAAGATATATCTTACGATGATAGTAGCTCTCAGCGTCGATTGGACCAAGATATATCTTACGATGATAGTAGCTCTCAGCGTCGAATAGACCAAGATATATCTTACGATGACAGCACCTCTCAGCGTCGATTAGACCAAGATATATCTTACGATGATAGTAGCTCTCAGGGTCGATTAGACCAAGATATATCTTACGATGACAGCACCTCTCAGCGTCGATTAGACCAAGATATATCTTACGATGATAGTACCTCTCAGCGTCGATTGGACCAAGATATATCTTACGTTGATAGCAGCTCTCAGCGTCGATTGGACCAAGATATATCTTACGATGATAGCAGCTCTCAGGGTCGATTAGACCAAGATATATCTTACGTTGATAGCAGCTCTCAGCGTCGATTGGACCAAGATATATCTTACGATGATAGTAGCTCTCAGGGTCGATTAGACCAAGATATATCTTACGTTGATAGCAGCTCTCAGCGTCGATTGGACCAAGATATATCTTACGATGAAAGCAGCTCTCAGGGTCGATTAGACCAAGATATATCTTAGGTTGATAGCAGCTCTCAGCGTCGATTGGACCAAGATATATCTTACGATGATAGCAGCTCTCAGGGTCGATTAGACCAAGATATATCTTACGATGATAGTAGCTCTCAGGGTCGAATAGACCAAGATATATCTTACGATGATAGTAGCTCTCAGGGTCGATTAGACCAAGATATATCTTACGATGATAGCAGCTCTCAGGGTCGATTAGACCAAGATATATCTTACGATGATAGTAGCTCTCAGGGTCGATTAGACCTAGATATATCTTACGATGATAGCAGCTCTCAGGGTCGATTAGACCAAGATATATCTTACGATGATAGTTGCTGTCAGCGTCGATTA
The DNA here is from genome assembly GCA_948150685.1 of Rhaphigaster nebulosa. Classification (NCBI taxonomy): domain Eukaryota; kingdom Metazoa; phylum Arthropoda; class Insecta; order Hemiptera; family Pentatomidae; genus Rhaphigaster; species Rhaphigaster nebulosa. The sequence continues at coordinate 62,844 of CANUHP010000040.1, forward strand.
GACCAAGATATATCTTACGTTGTTAGCAGCTCTCAGCGTCGATTGGACCAAGATATATCTTACGTTGATAGCAGCTCTCAGCGTCGATTAGACCAAGATATATCTTACGATGATAGTAGCTCTCAGGGTCGATTAGACCAAGATATATCTTACGTTGATAGCAGCTCTCAGGGTCCAATAGACCAAGATATATCTTACGATGATAGTAGCTCTCAGGGTCGATTGGACCAAGATATATCTTACGATGATAGTAGCTCTCAGGGTCGATTAGACCAAGATATATCTTACGTTGATAGCAGCTCTCAGGGTCCATTAGACCAAGATATATCTTACGATGATAGTAGCTCTCAGGGACGATTAGACCAAGATATATCTTACGATGATAGCACCTCTCAGCGTCGATTAGACCAAGATATATCTCACGATGATAGTAGCTCTCAGGGTCGATTAGACCAAGATATATCCACGGATTCAAAACAGAAGAAGAATATTTTTCGCTTATGAAAATTTTTCGCTTATGAAAATTTTTCACTAATAATTTCAATATCTTTTCGCACTAACGTCATTCTGCTTAGACACCGACGCTATATAAAATGCGAGGTTGTGATAAACATTGAGCTGTACTCATCGGTTCGGGACAACAAAATGAGTTTTACATCACTCTATGTATTACAGATTCTACAGATGGAAGTAAGAAAATCATCAAACACATTTCTGAAATCATGATAACGTCACTCTAACTATAAAGCCTCGTTACTCCACTATTTGTTTTTAAAATTAATTTAAGTAGATTACTGAATGCGCGTATAATCGTGAAAAAATATCGAATAAAATTCCCCAGAATACAAAAAGCAATGATTATGCTCAAAACACAAACTTTACATCAAATCGGTTTTGTTTTTTTGTCTTTTCTTTACAAATTTGCGTATTTGGAGTTATGAGTTATAGTTAGTTATGTAGTTATAATTAGGTGGTGATACGAAATTTAATATTTTACTTCTTTTTTTTTTTTCTCTAAAATTACCTTCAGGCTTATGTTCGCAAATAAAAATCTATTTAAATTAATTAACTTTTAAATCGTAACTAATCAAATCCAGTATATTTTCCGAAGTACTTAAAGAATAAAAAATAAAACTGCTAAGCTATCGAAAAGCATTTAATTTTTGTTCAATTCAATATTGGAAGAAAAATGGTAAATGATAAGGTTCTATTTTAGTCAAAGTGGCCTGAGGAGGACCAGGTTTTCCACAAATCACCGTTGTTTTGCACCGCCATGTTCAAAGAAAATCAAATGAAGATAATATTAGCATACGCTCATGTGTAAATGAGTAAATTATTTCACTAGAAAATAAAGTTTAATGTTGCAGTATAAAACTGTTTTTAAAGACCCGCTAATTGAACTTTGATTGATATTATTGGGAATATAGCCTGAAGCCAATGAAATGTATGAAAAATGCACGTCACGAAAAGTTAGTCTTATTGAAAACGGAACAACCTTTTTCTACTTGGGCTCGTAACTGAAGGCTGTTTGCAATGGCTATTCCAGTTTGGATAATTAAAACTTTTCCTTTCCTCCTTCGCTAACTTGTAATTCAAGAGTTTTAAATCAATACTCACTGGAAAACATTGGAAAAAAATAGTACTCATAAGCAAAATCATTTCTATTTATGTGTATATATATATATATATATGTATATATATATATATATATATATATATATATATATATATATATATATATATATATATATATAATGTGTGAATATATGGGGGTCGGGGTGGCCGAGCGTGTTTACGCGCTGCAAAAGTGCACCTACCCACAAACTCAAAGGTTGTGAGTTCGAATCCCGGTACCGGCATTACTTTAATTTAATTAAATTAATAATTCAAGCACTTTATCACCTTTCCCTCCCCGGGTATGTGAGGCCCGTCAGTCTACTGGAGGTAACTCGCATATGCCGGGCGTAGGAGTGATAGATACCTATCCCGTGTACCTTAATTGAGAATCGCGTTGTGGTCTTCCAGGACGTAAATTGGCCGCCCGGATGTTCGGTCCATGGACGGTCTGCTTCGGGAAAGAAATATAGGTCCTCGTATGCCTGCTGACTCAGAACAGTCATAATCCGCTGATCTTGACCGGTTTGTCACTGTCCTTGAACCCGAGTGAGTCAGAGGGAAGAACACTGCCGAATTGGCCCCAGAGGGACCGGTTATGGAGCTATGGATAGCCTGCCGCTGCACCATGGAAACCATGGTTCGTAGCAACGTGAGGTTGGGTGACACCCTCCAGGCTGTCTGTGATCCCGCAAGCAATACATGACTGTATGAATACCATATCGTGCGGCTAAAGATCTCCATGGATTGTAGTGCCAACCGAAAAAAAAAAAAATTCTTCGTTACAGGGTTGGAAAGTATGTCCTTTATTACATCCTAAAATCTCAATACCATCTCCCAAAACGTTTATTATCATTGCTAGTTTAAAAAATTGGAAATTTTTAATTTTTGGTCCAAAGTTTGGAGTTGAGCACAAACCTTTCCTAAAAATCATTGATTAGTATTTCTAGACCAGTGATGATTTTTTTCAGGTTTTTTGGAAAGATTCTCAGACTCGCCTTTTTGGAGCCCTATTTTTGCGATTTTTTTGAGAATCAATCATATATACATATATTTTTCTTTTCTTATTTGTATTTCCCCTGTTAATAGATACTTTCATTAATTTTTTTTTTAAATTTAAATATTCCTTCTTTTGTATTTATTAATTTATTTTAAGTTATTTTCCAAAAAAAAAAAAAATGTAGTCCCCATTCATCAATTTAATTAAATTTCCAAGCCGATAGAACAACTATAATCCGAACGATAAAAAAGGCTACCTATATGGTATTTAAATATAATGGAGCGGTTGATTAATTGATTCCAAGAATAACAGGGAGGTCAAAAGAGTTACTTCGTCATTTTATTTTGTTAACTAATGGGCGCCATATATTTTAGTTGCCTAGTTATATTCCTTCCTAATTCTAATTGCGCCTCTAATCCTGGACACTTTGTCGCCTACTAAAATCTAGCAAACTAATCCTGCGATCTGTTAGCCTGGACTTCGGGAGGCAGGGGCGGGCTTATGTTGTTTTATTGTGGTATCCATCAAGCTAATAGGAGAAGAAGATCCACGGAGGGATTTAATAAGGACGGGGCGATATCCCAGTTCTCGGATAAGGAAGACAGAACTTTGAGCAATGAAGACTGAAGAGCCGAAGCTCTTGGAGTCACCTGTAGGCGTGCAGGTGTCTCTCTCTTTCCACCTGTAGAGCCAAGTTCTTAGCGAACCTAGAAAAGATTATATTGCAAAAGATTGACCGTTCATACTTGTTTTTATGGGGTAGAATATTACTTATATATTTAAACTTCAATTCGTTCAAAGATTAAAATATTTATTGGCAAAATTTAACGCATTATTTTATTCAAATTGTGCAAACGGCAATAGGCACTCGCTGCCTACTGTCAACCTATTCTAAGAATAATTTACCAGCTTCTGATACTGGTATTGGTGGGGGGAACTAGTCCGGCAAGTGGGCCTTATGGTCCTTTTTGCCAACCCCTGACGGCTACTTTTACGTCACCACCGCGTACTAACCAGAGTGGGAGTGTCAAGATTCATTTCGCGGGTCGCCACGAAATAAATATTAACCGACCCAGGTGGGAATCGAACCCACAACGTTTCGAACCGGGCACTCTGGGACCCTCGCTCCAACGTACTCGGCCGTCACGTCCTCGCTATAATCAATAACATACTTTTATTTTATTTTTTATTTATTTATTTACAGCCTGGTTTGCTTAAACGAATAACTTAAAAGTATTAAAATGATATTACAGCACAATTTGACGAAAATTGGAATACAGTTCCTATTTAGGTACCTATTACTGGCAGGTTCTCATCATAGTTTATTTCTGACTCAATATAATTAAATTCTGATGAGTAATTTAATTTATTTTAATTTTGCATGAAATTTAATTGTACCATTATCTAAAAAAAGCAAGAAAGCAGGAAGGGGCCGAATACCTTACCTTCAAACAGTCCCTCAAAGGTCCAACTTTTTCATTTCACCTCTCCAATGCTATTAGGTATTTTAATCTAACTTTATTATAAATTCGAAAAGGGGTTGGGTAGTCCAGCCTATTTTTTTGGGGCAGGATTCTAAACTCTTTTAGCCTTCAAGCTGCGGTGCAAATTTTATTTTGTATATTATCCGCCATGGATAGAGACGGAGGGAGGAGGTGTGAAAAAGTCTTGCGAAGAAACTTGACGGATGAGCGTAAATGCTAATCACATCTACACACCTCATTATGCGTTCCTCAAGAAACACCACTCCCTTATCACGACCCTTCATGGGTTGTATTGATGCATTTTTAATTTTTTTTTACTAATTTGGTGTGTTATTTGAGTTTATTTTTTTTTTTTTATATGGCAAGATCGTCATAAGTTTATTAAAATTCATGTAATCGGATGCTTTTGTGAATCAACAAATACGCCATAATTTTGTTTTCTGAGAAGCAATATATAATAGTGCCTGCCAAAAATATAACTTGATCCTTAAGAAAGCTCAACTCGTTTTTTGGAGATAACTTAAGTTTAGCATTACAAGGATTAATGGCTAACACATCCGATCTTTGAACATGTGTTTTATTTTATATCAATTACGAAAAATAAAATTATTCTAAAAGTGACAATCAATCCATTGACATTGAATAATCTATTTATTTTTGCAAAATAGTTGTCATCATGTATAACTGAGTTTAATATCGAAACTTTGTTTAGGTATTTGGTACATTATACTTTGCCTTTCGGCAATACGGATTTCGGTGGGGGTAAAATTCGTAGATGCTTCTATTATGCCACCTCTGCCAATAATCTTCATCTCCGTCCATCGGGAAGCGTTCCATTAGCCGGCTCAAAGCGGCCCAACTCTAGGGGTGCAAAGGTTAAAGTGTTTTGGTCCAACTTTCACCTTCCATCCGCAGGCTAACTCTTCGAAGTGCCGACTCTCTTAAGCCAAGAGGGGAAGGTCGCTCTCAGTGTACACGTAGATATCTTCCTCTATTTTCCTCCGGAGAGTGTTCCGTTGTGCTTCAAATGCGGAGCAGGTCCTTACTGCGTCCTCGCCATAGTGGGTCGCCGTCCTTCCCAAAGCTATACAGCTTGGTCCGAAAGCTCCCATCCGTGAAGACTTACGTGAGTCAGTAGTCCGGGACTACTGCCGCTAACCGGGACTGGACGGTGGGAAAGTATTAATATTGAAACGATTTTCCAAACCAGTAGCTAGGCAGTTTAAAAACCTAACTCGCATTTAGTAAAAAAAAATCAGTAAAGTTCTGGTATGTTCTATTCGAAAAGTAATTTCTGACAAGACGGGAGGTATTGTTTTTAACTTATTCCTAACAATAGGAAAGAAACTCCTGACTGACTTAAGACTAAACGGTAGATGTAATAAATTATCGACTAATGAGACATCTCGAAGTAGATTTTGACAGAAAATTTTCATTTTCAAATATTTTTATAAAAAGATCCTGTATCAGATAAAGCATATTGGCTCCATAAGGACATCAATGCGAAGTAAAAAATGTATTAGGTCAATAAGATACGCTTAAGCTGAACTAGACGAAGGCAAAGAGATCTGATGATAGCCTTCACATTGACAATCTCCTTATTGTCTGACAGGAAACATAAACGCATGAAAGCCAAATAGTTCCTAGGCCGCGAACATAATCGTCCGCATAAATAATTTTTCAATTACGGATAGTTTATATCCTAGCAGAAGTTCCACAGGAATGGTAACAATTATTTAACATTCTTTTTAATTGTAAGTGTCCAAGTCAAAGGTTGACCCCATAAACAGAAATTCTCAAAATAGTTTATCAAAAATAAATCCAGACTAACACACCTTGATACGCAATAATGTAGCTAAGGGGATTATAAGTAAGAATGAAGTGTTATAGTTAAGTAAGAATGAAGTGTTATAGTTAAGTAAGAATGAAGGGTTATAGTTAAGTAAGAATGAAGTGTTATAGTTAAGTAAGAATGAAGTGTTATAGTTAAGTAAGAATGAAGTGTTATAGTTAAGTAAGAATGAAGTGTTATAGTTAAGTAAGAATGAAGTGTTATAGTTAAGTAAGAATGAAGTGTTATAGTTAAGTAAGAATGAAGTGTTATAGTTAAGTAAGAATGAAGTGTTATAGTTAAGTAAGAATGAAGTGTTATAGTTAAGTAAGAATGAAGTGTTATAGTTAAGTAAGAATGAAGTGTTATAGTTAAGTAAGAATGAAGTGTTATAGTTAAGTAAGAATGAAGTGTTATAGTTAAGTAAGAATGAAGTGTTATAGTTAAGAGATTGGGGAAAAAAAGAAAGATTGATCTGTATTTATTCTGAATAGTCATTTATTGTTCAATCTAGTATAAGAGTTTTTTGAAGTATCTCACATTGTTTTCCAAATGTCATTAAATTTATGTTCGTTTTAAAATATCGAAATAGAGCAAGTTTGTAGCCCAATAAAATGTTGTCATGATACTTAAAACAAAGAAATGGTTCGATAGTTGCTTCGGTATCGAAACCTCTAACAGTCGGTTCCTATCGGTACCCCGGGATGGATCATCTATTCCAGAACAAACATGAGGGTCACGGAACAGAACAGCGGAGGATGGCGTGACTACTCCCGCCGGCCAGGGAGGTGAGGGGTAATATTGCCTCTGGTATTAGCCAGTCCGGGTCGTCTCCAACAGCCGGAACATTATCGATAATGCATGCATCGCGAGGTCGAATCGAAATCCTTATCGATTCGTGATCTTTTAGCTAAATACAAAGCTTATCCTTCTTCTCTTGATTATCAATAAGGATTATGTACTATTAACAACTCACAAATATATAGTAAACACGTATGTATATATATAAACCAATGTTATAAAAGCTATAGAAGGGAACTAGTTATTGGAACGAGAAAGAGAGGTGTAAAGGCACCTAAGGAGGGAGCGCAACTAGTGTTGGTGGCCTCGGCAGTTGTAGCCCAGTCAAATGACAAGACGGGCCAAATTTGACTTCAATACTTTGTTCGTGCAAGTTAAGGGGTAACCATACTAAAAGTCCCCGGATCAGAGGCGAAGAGAGGAGGGGGAGGAGAATTTCATATTTTTCTGGTTTTCGTTTAAATCTCGAAAACGGTTGGTCCTGGCTTGATACATTGTATGTACAAAATTGAAGAGCATTAAATTGCCTACAAGAATGGTCTTATTAACATATTTCATATCTGTTATAATTTAAGAAATATGCGCTTTTCAATACGATATTTATGTAATTCAAAGTAACATAATGACCACAAAAGCAAAAATATTTAATAAAAAATGGATATATATTTCAACATATGTATGAATCTATTTCAGCTAATGTTAGTCAGTAGCTTTTAGACTCCCAGCAAAATGTAAAAAATAAATGTAGAAATTTTAATTATGAACAATGGGAAAGGAATAAACAGTAGAGTGGAGAAAGTTCTGATGATGAGGAAATATTTCCCCGAAACGTTAAAGGAATAAAGAAGTAGATTACTACTGGAAGTTATATTTTGCCCTTTAATAAAATAATTACAGGAACTTCCTAAGAAATTATAAGAAAGAAGGAAAAGTATAATATAATCCAGAATGGTATAGAGTCAAAAAATGTATGTATATATATATATATATATATATATATATATATATATATATATATATATATATATATATATATATATGTTTTTATTTACGACCGACCTTTTTCGAGGCATAAACAAATAATCCAAAAACATGACCTTCTTCCCTACTTCTCTGTTTGCCTCTACTCCTAAATCCGGAGACTTTTAGTGTGTTCGCCTTTTAACTACTCTAAACAAAGTTCTGAAGTCGATCTAAGCCATCCCATTTTTTCCGTCTATAATCCCCTTTTTGACTGGCCTATAATTTGATCAAGTATCTTTTGGGTTTAGCTAATTAGAGGGAAAGGAAAGCTACGGCTAGGAGTTTTATTGTGGTTGGAATGCTTAATGGAAACTCTTTTTAGATGCACAAAAATAAAAATGATCAAAAATCATTAGGTAATGTATTCAGGGATTGATAAATTATTTGCTATTTCTATAAATTGGTTTTATTGAAAACTAGTTTCGAATGTTATACATTCATCCTCAGTTCTAAAAACATAAAAATATTCAAAAATAAGCAATTCAAAATATAGTTTGGTATTATTTTACTTATTAAATTAAATAATCTGTAATTAATTATATATGTGTATATATATATATATATATATATATATATATATATATATATATATATATATAATTATATATATTAAATAATCCATTTAAACCTTGGTGAATACCAACATGTATTTGATTTCTTGTCTTAATTAAATTCATAATTCATAAATGTTTTTTAATACTGATTTATATTGATCTAATTTAATATGTATAATAATACCAAACTATATTTTGAATTGCTTTTTTTTAAATTTTTTGTGTGTTTCGAAACTAGTTTTCTATAAAACAAATTTATAGAAGTGGCAAATAATTTATCAATCCCTAATTAGATTGACCCTTCTATACCATCATGCGGATGTCAACTGATAAGGTAATGTTTTGTTCTGGTTATGGATACATTTGATTTATGTTATGTATAGAACAACTTTTTCATTTCGTTTCTTATTTTTTTCAAAAGCACATGGTTTTATCGAACTGGTGGTGCCTATCTTTAGTACGGGACTGGTAGAACGTAATGTAACACCAGTGTAGCTGTGGAACACCAAATGGGAAGAGATGACGAGAGAAAAAGCTTTGTCTAAATCAGCTTAGCCGAACAAACGTGCGTAATAGACGTAGGGGGTAACAGGATACTTTGGGCCTGGGGTAACATTGGAAACCCGTATTTCCCGCATTATTACATGTAGGAATTCGAAGTTTCCTGTCAGTGTTTGCCATACTAAAGTTGGCCCAATGGCTTGGTACATGTCAGTCCCGGTTTCAAACCGAAAAACTGAATAGAGATATTCTTGAATCATTTCTTTTTAATATTACGCGCTGATATTCAAAGACATTGTTACATTTGAAGTGTAACAATCATGTTGCAAAATTATGCCGTGTTAAGTAATGGATTGAATATAATTTGAATAATTATTGTCTTGATTATGCTTTCCCGAAGGCCCTATGTTACGATTTGATTATAAAGGTGTTTGGGAATTATATCGGAGAGTGGTTTGGATTCCTTTGGACAAGTGTACAATGCATCCATTTGAATGTATGTTGTATATTTTCTTATGTTATATTTCAGATTTAATTTATAATTAAACTTATTTACGAGTATAGCTATAAAATAATTGTTTGCACTTATCAACTATTTATGTTTACTTTTATTAGCACTTCATTACTGCTATTGAGAAGAATTTATTTTTGTATTGTGATTTTCCGCAATTGACATTTTTCTCATATAAGTTTCTATAGTAAAAAACATGACATAAAAGTTTTTTTTGTTATTTTTATTCGTTCTTTTAGTATCATTTGTTCATTTTGCATCTCAATAGTGAATAACTTTTATTTTTTCGAATTCTTATAAATCGTTGATATTATTCATGCCGTTACATATTTCGTTGTTTTATCCAAAATACAGTCTAATAGGATACACTTTGTGAACATGTATATTTTAATTGTTACAAATTTAGCGGATCAAAGAAGAATAACCATTAGCGTGTCATGGCCATGACAAGAGTTTTAGCCAATAAAATTGACATTGGTGATTGTACAATGCATGAACCAGCAGTGGTTAATTAATTAACTTTGTTTCAGAAATGCCCAATGCACCCCGCTCTGTCTTGCAGAGATACATTCATTTAACAACGGTTTTGAATGACAATCTGTAGTATATAAAAGCATTAGGTTATTTATCAAATGAAAGTTTTACTTTGATTTTTGTTAAGGATTGATATTAAGCCTGTTAAAAAAAAAAAAAAAAAAAAATATATATATATATATATATATATATATATATATATTTCATTGTTAGTGAAAAATCAAAGGGTATAGTTATTTATCTTGTTGTTTGTTTCACTGTTACGTGAGAGGGGTAAAGATCGCAACTGATAACGTGATCTCAAAGAGAAAATGGAACATGACCTGAGTGAAGTGGATTGGAGAGTTCTTGTGGAATTGCGACCTGAAAGGGTTCGGATCGAAAATAACAAGGGCACAGGTGGAGGTCTTAAGGGCGGGTCTTACTGCAAATAGCGAATAGATAAAGAAAATAATAAAAAAACAGGATACAGAATTACTAATATACTGTTTATTATAATTTATTCCTATTTAATGTTATTAAATAACGTTCATTATTACTTCCTTGTACGAAGTAAAGGAAGTATTGTAATCGCGAACATTTTCGGTTTTCAGATTTCAACGGAAATATCCATTTTGACCATCCCTGAATCCATTTTGACTAGTTTCGTCGTGGCGTCTGTACGTACGTACGTTCGTTCGTATTTCGCATAACTCAAAAACGGTTAGCCGTAGAAATTTACAAATTTGTATTTAGGATTATTATATAATCTAGTTGTGAACCATTTTTTTTGGTCACTGCATGATTACCAGAAGTGGTACTTTACTTGAAGGTCATTACTGATTTTCATCAAACATATTAAAATATTGTGCAAACCTTCTCACTTTTGGTATTTAAGACTCAAATATTAATATAAACTACATAATAAATTTTGGTAAACATTGGCAAACCGGAAGTTGTACTTTACTTGATTTTCATCAAAAAGTATATTAAAATATAATGGTAAAACATCTCAAATTTGGAAAATTAGACTCTTATATCAATATAAGTAATTAATAGATTTTGGCTGAAATTGAAGATCCGAAAGGGGTACTTTACTTGAAGGTCATATGAAACTTACATCAAAAGGTATATTGAAATTTATTACAGAGATCATATGTTTCGGTGATAAAGATTATAAACGCAATTTTTTTCCACTCTAATTAAATAATTTTATTACTTGTTTTAAGTGCTAAAATTGATTGTTTTCCACCCCATTTGTGAGATGAATAAGTCTGCAGTAGGAGAATAAGATATAAGTTAAGTGGATTTTTTTCCGCTTAAAATGTCGAAACTGTCGATTTCCAATACTTTACCTACTACATATAATAATGGAATGAAACCTTCTGAAACAAGAGTCTGTGTGTGTGTGTGTCAATAGATGAATGACGCGACGCCGAATGTTCTTTTTGAGATACTCCAATCTTAAGAAACTAGTAACCAAATTCAGGATTACATTTTGAGCCACCGATTTATAATTTAATAGACGTACAAGAAAGTCATGTGTTGTCCACATCAGATATTTTTTTGATGCAATTTACTGCAATATTATAATGTTAATTATTATTCATTGTAATATTATAATGTTTGTTTGCTATTAACTATTTATTGCTGTTAATGTAATATTTAAATGAAAATAGATGTATTTATCCTAGGATTGAAGCCTGCATCATAACAAATTGGAAAAATGGCGTTGTGATCCAAATAGACTGGCTATAATTATAAAAAGATTCTTTGTAATTACGATAATTTCCATAGAATAAAATAGAAAATATAAATATTTTCTTCATATAAAACGGGGAGCAGGGTAGGTAAGTGGGTATGGTTCGAGTCCGGCTGTGGCAGATAATTCTTTATTATGTTTTATCAGCGATACGAAGCCTCTATAATGTGGGTAGCCTTAACTGGGGTGGGACATAACCCTGGCTGTTGATAATGAATGCTTGCCACATCAGATCCTTTCTATAACCGTTAATCAAGAAATGACTAAAACAAAGATGTAGCACAGGTAATAAAGGATTTGTGAAATGTATTTCTGATACATTTCGACTACTGGCTGATGAAGTAAGATAAGAAGAAATATCTGCGCCGGGAATCGGGGAAATACTGGTTCAACTTGTTGGTGTATCATAAAAAGAGAGTATCTAAGGAAATATCGAAAAGAAATCGAATAAAATAATTCATTTATCTTTTCTTATTCTCAAGATCCCTAGCTTAACGAAAAATCAATGCTGGTCAAAAAGTAAATGAGGAATTATAAGCGATGAGGAAAGCGCATTTAGAAAAGGAAATTATGGGAGTAGTTGGCCAGTTTTAGGAAGGAGATTGAGTTAGGGATATTGAAGAGCTTCGTCAACTCCTTCCAGGAAGGGGTCTGATCCAAAATGACTCCAAGATTTTAACAAAAGAATAGAATTGAATTGGAGTGTTGTTTAACAATGAAAGAAGAAAGCATAAGAAAGGATAGAATGAATTTCAGAAGAGTTTCATGTTTACATACAAACCAGGTTCTAAAAAACATAATTAAGCTTGTTATAAGATCCAGTCAAAATTATTTACACTATTTTATGATAATTACTTATTTTATAACTATTTCGTTGTATAAGTTTCTAACGATTCGATATATTCTTTATATAACACATAACTTATATAACTAAGAGAAATTATATTTTATAACAAAGTTACAACATTCAGTATATATTCAGTATATATACTATATGATGAGTTTTCGTAATGGCGAGGAGCTAGATTTTTAAAGTGTTGGGATTCATAATTAAGTTTGAGCTAGCTATTGAAAATATCTAAACAGGGCATTTCCAAGAGTGTACCTCAAGTGTGGGAGGCTCTCTTAGAATTTGTAAGGTAAAAACCAATAATAAAAAAATGAAATAATTTATTCAGAATATATATATTTTTTAATGTTAACGAGAGAGATTATAGTTATATATTATAAAGGTATAATAGTTATATATTATAAAGGTACTATAGATATATATTATAAAGGTATAAAAGATATATATTATAAAATTATAATATATATATATATATATATATATATATATATATATATATATATATATTGTAAAGGTATAATAGATATATATTATAAAGGTATAATAGATATATATTATAAAGGTATAATAGATATATATTATAAAGTTATAATAGATATATATATTATAAAGGTATAATAGTTATATATTATAAAGGTACTATAGATATATATTATAAAGGTATAAAAGATATATATTATAAAATTATAATAGATATATATTGTAAAGGTATAATAGATATATATTATAAAGGCATAATAGATATATATTATAAAAGTATAATAGATATAATGTTGCAATATTTAAATAACCAGACTGTCAAGAGGTGTTAACTTTCTTTGATCTAACCGGTACTAGTCGGCCAGTATATAACCTCCTGTATAATTTATATAACCACGCTATAAAACCTATATAACTTATAAAACCAGTTATATAGCCAGGTTTATTACATAGTCTGGATCCAGATTTAGATTATACTTTATTCGATAACGGTAATTCCTTATTGTTAGAATCAATTCAACGAGAATAATTTTTAGTTCAATAATATTTTCTGTATCGTTCGGTATATCAAATATATATTTCCAATTTAACTATATATTAGAATAATTTTAACTTAATGCTTAAGTTTATATATATATATATATATATATATATATATATATATATATATATATATATATATATATATATATTGGCCGCCTACTAAATATTAATTATCCATGTTTGAATAAAGTACTTGGGTACGTTATGTAGCTTCTTGTTTACATTGTAACTTGTCTATCTTATCAATGAACTGCTCAGTTTTTCATATAATTATGAGGTAGCAATGTTCCAAAGCAAGGCTCTCCGATTAACTGTTCACCGGTCGTTATATATGTGAGGGTAAATTATTTTTGATTCACTATTTTTATTTTTTATAGAAGTTTTTATTTCATTAAATAACAATACAGCAATTCATTTATAATTGAATTGGGATATAAACTTGAATGATTCAATTTTAATAAAACTTTTTACATACACATACAGGAGAAGAAATCAGTAGTCAATTAATGAGATCGACAAACTATGATAAACCAATGTAAACTAATCTTATTATGATTGAAAATAAGAAAGATAAAACTTTGGAACTCTTTCACAATTTGCATTTCCCTCTTCTGTGATTAGTTGTTATTATATCGATATATTCATTCGGTATATTTTAGTTATCCTAATATTTCTGCTATATAAAATTGGGAATATTTAAGTTTGAATCAAACTTCAATGTCAATGATGTTAAAAAATTACCAACATGGTGAGAATATTTCTACATTTCCTTACCTATATATGAAATATGTGAAAAGGGGCAGTATTGCGATCGTGAAACTTTTCGAATTCGAGTTTTCCACGGAAATACACGTTTTAAGGTCCCCTGTGTCCAAATAACCAGTTCTCGCAAAATAGCCTGCGTGTATGTGTGTATGTGAACAGCCTAGCTCAAAAACGAAAAGTTGTATGAATCTGAAACTAGGTATTTGAGGTAGTTATATTCATGGGATGACTGATTTCAACTTTTTCATCAAAATCGACTGACATGAAGTGCCACTTTATATAATCGATTTTACGCTTTTTTACAATTTTCTCTAAAATGACTCCAACGATTTCGATGAAACTTGCCTAAATTATTCTTCATAAAGCCCTTTAACTTTTCTTAGAGGAAATGCAGGGAAAAAAGGTATGATTAAAAGAATATTTTATTGACGTATAACTTAAACAGTATGCATTTGAAGGTAAATTATGTATACAATTGTATAAAAGGTAATTAAAATATCTAAAAAAACAAAAAAAAAAAAAGAATCACCAAAATACGACTAATAGTAGGAAAGATACAGCGCATCGGACTAACCAGAAGCGGCAATTATATCATAGATTTTGCAATTTTTTACATTTTTCTCGTAAACGGTTCTAACGATTTTGATGAAACTTGCCTAATGTCTTCTCTTAAAAGCCCTTTAACTTTTCATGTATGCAGTATATCAACGAGAAAATGTAGGGGAAAAAGTTATAGCAAAAAGAAAATTTTATTTACGTATAACTCAAAAAATCTCTCAAGAGCTCTTTAAAATTATGTTGAAAAGAAAATTATTATAGGCGGTAAGCGAAAGTTGTGTAATGCGCGCACCGCACCAGATTTTTATTTATTCACTTCATCGGTTTTTTTTTTTTGGTTTTTTTTTAATATTGTTTTCATAATACTGATTAGTATGATGTGAAAACAGCGAAGCGACCACTCTCAATATTTAAAAGTGAGATTTTATTAATTTAAAAGTGTTTATGAGAGGGACTAAATACATAATTCATTTCTGCAACAATTATATTTCGGGATCAAACAATGGAAATTTCAAAGAATAAATGTCAATGTTTAACTTAACGTGAGTGAGAATATGACTTTTAGTTAAAATATTTTAGTTAAAAATAGTATCAACATGACTGCCTTGGATTATTATATAGAAAGGGTTAAGGTGACCATTCAGCGGGAGAGGCTTCCTTAAGAAAGGCAAATATCATTGGAAATGGCGCGTGGGACCAGATCCAGGTCAGGATTTACAAACATCTTTAACTTTTTTGGTAAAAGAGATAGTAAATTTGAGGAGAAATGAATTTTAGGTCAACTGCCGCAATTAAGAGAATCACTATTTAATAATTATTTTATTTAGAACTAAATCAACCCACTCCTTAGGAAAAACGTATGACACTGTATTAGTGCACAGTAACTATGTAAATTATCAATATGGGTGAGGTACCAACTTCGTAAGTCCGACTTAGTGAGCGTTGCTCTCCAACAAACTGAGCAAACACACTTGCATATTAATTAGGCAAACAGAGAAGGGTTAGAGATAGGAGCAGGTCCCTCGGAAAGTAAACTCTCTGACTCGCCTCGTGGAAGGCGGGAGCGGAGGGAGATCTTATCCAACGGGAGGGCGTCACAATCACTTTTTAGTTCCTTGACTTTCGGATATTAATTTCAGATTTTTTTTTTAATGTAGAAATATATATGCACACTTAATATGTTTAGCATTCACATTAATATGCTTAGCCTGGAGTTTTTACAAATTACGAAACCTTCAAAAGTATAAAATCAAACTAAGGATATTAGGGCCTACCTTTAATGAAGTCGACCGCCATCTCGAGGCCGTAGGTGTCCTTGTCGCAGTCGTCGAGGATGTGCGCGCCGATGGTGAAGGGCAGCCTCATGGCGTTGATCTTGTCGAGGGTGTAGAGCATCGTCTCGACGGCCTGGATCCCGCCCTGCGGCATGATGGGCCCGCAGGTGCGGGTGTCCTCTCGCTCGTGCACCATCATCAGGCCGCCCAGGATCACGTCTCCTTCGACCACCGCCTCCCTTTTCACCGGCCATGTGATCCTCTCCTCCCAGGGCGGAAGGAGGTCCTCCATCGGTGAGCGGAAGCTGCGCGAACTGTTGTACCGGAAATGGTGCCAGTGGTGCCAATGGTGCCGCACGGTGCCCGTAGCCAGCCCGAGCAGCAGCACCGCCACCGCAGCACTAACCATCCTCTCCGGGCCCCATTGCCGGCATCCTAAGGTAATGTCTTCCGTCAGAGAATCATGGAATATTGCTATGGCTTGTACCGTTTATTGTCATAGTTGTGTATTCAGTTTCGAATTTGATATAAGTGTTGTACAGTAGATCCTGTTGTACAGTAGATCCTGTGTGGGCTAAGAAAAAAGGAAAGGGTTTCAAATGTTCTTACTTGGATTTGAAACTAAGTCCACTTCTTCGATGAACAAGAAGTGCAAAAATTGATAAGTGGGATTCCCCTTTGGATATTTGGGCAGTTGGGACTGAACAAAGTTTTCTAATCAGTTGACATCCGCATGATGGTATAGAAGGATCAATCTAATTAGGAATTGATAAATTATTTGCCACTTCTATAATTTTGTTTTATTGAAAACTAGTTTCGAATGTTATACATTCATCCTCAGTTCTAAAAACACACAAAAAAAAAAATTCAAAAATAAGCAATTCCAAGTATAGTTTGGTATTATTATACATATCAAATTAGATTAATATAAATCAGTATTATAAAACATTTATGAATTATGAATTTAATTAAGACAAGAAATCAAATACACGTTGGTACTCACCAAGGTTTAAATGGATTTATGGATTATATGGATTTTATGGATTATAGATGGAAATAAATTTAAGATTGGACTATTGGAGATATATAACAGATATAACAGAAAAAACAATTACTCACCGGCATTACTGGAAAAACCCTGACCCTTAAACCGTTTACCTAAAAACATCCTACCTACCTTTCGTTCATTGTTAGTTCAATGCGAGAAGAAACCAGTACAAACTTTTCTGTTTGATATAATCTATTTAAACCTTGGTGAGTACCAATATGTATTTGATTTCTTATCTTAATTAAATTCATAATTCATAAATGTTTTATAATACTGATTTATATAATTTAATATGTATAATAATACCAACTATATTTTGAATAACTTATTTTTGAATTTTTTTTGTGTGTGTTTTTAGAACTGAGGATGAATGTATAACATTCGAAACTAGTTTTCATTTAAAAACATTTGTAGAGGTGGCAAATAATTTATCAATCCCTAATAAGGTTTTCTAAGGTGGTTATCCTACTATCAAAGCCTTTAGAATCTCTTTGAAGAACGAAATGCACCAATGTCGTGAAAATAGGATGGCTCAAGTGGATCGGCCATGTTGCAGACAGGATCGGACGTGTTGCAGACTACAGAACTGGATTGCGTTGATAGGATAAGATATAAGATGAGATGGATTGATGGGATAGGCTGGAGATCCTCCGAAAAACAGGTTCCTGCACTGCAATAACATGGGGCAGATCATTTAGCATTAGTGTTTCAAAGGCACAGACTAAACTATTGGACCAGAGAGATTTTAAGGATAATGGATATGTCTTCAATAATGGTATGAAGATTGTAGGGAAAATGCGGAAACGACGGCTTTATCTCGACAACGGGATATTCTGGCGGTCACAAAAAAAAGTGAGTTAGGTGTCTACGTAATCCTGCGTACAGCTAATCGAAGAGTACTGGGTTTCAAAGCGGATGTTTAAACGAATTCGCGACCAGACAGGATGATGGCAGCACGTTGGATGAAAGAAGTCAACTTGGACTGACGTTGGTAGCGGCTTATTGTGACGGAGACTTTGAAGAAGGCCTGGACTTTAGAGGGCGTTGCAGGAGAGGAACAAAACAAACAATCAAAACCGACCTGAATTTGAAAATAACTCTTACCTGAAAGTACCTGAATTTTAATAGGACTTGCGCTACGACTTGGCTTCACTTCCTTATGCACTGCCATCTGAAGTAGCTCATCATATTAAAGATTCTTCCTAGCACATAAGAACTTTTTATTGCAATACGAAACGAAACATTGATTGAATTGATACGTGCTAAAATACGAAACTTAGGTGGCAAGGAATCTGAAGTTTTGTGTTTCTTTATGAGTCCGTCAAGTTCGAGAAAGTGAGATGAGGTGTCTGTAAAAACAATAGTCAGGCAGTCCTCTGGTCAGTATCAGTAATTCTTACCTCCTAAGCAAACTGTGTTGCCAATTATTTTGGCCTCTTATGTTAAATGATTTTATGTACAAATGTAGTAGAATGTCTATCTTACTTGAAAATATGTTTTATTTTAGTTGATATCAATTGTAAAATTATTATAATATATCTGGAAACTGTACGTAGAAACAAGGCAGTAATAGAAAATCGCATTTTTCTATTAAATCTGGAAACATCTTCCATTTTTACGAAAAAAATGTTCTCCTTGAATGCGTGTTAAGATCGTGAAAAAGCGTCTTTATAAAAAACATAGCGGCTTGATTAAATTGGAAGGATAATGAGAGAGGATTTATCATTCCCTAACCACACAGCTATTGCAACTGCAAATTTTATAGTTTTGAGAAAAAAAATATTTAAGATTTTATTTAGCATCCTGTAATTTTTTATTTATTAATTATTTTTGTTTTTTTAGATTTGGCTACTTTGATGTTATTGTATTCTAATACTAGTTTAAAACAGATATGTATTGTAGATTAGACATTTTCCGACTTCTTTTTTAAAATGATAACAAGTGCTAAAATGACCGAATCGGTACTTACATCTTAGAATTTGACCATCGGTATTGGTTGCTAAATGCATTCTTTGTAATCTTCAATGTGATTCAACATTACAGTTCTTCCGCTGCTGAAGTTTGCAATATTTAGAGGCATATAAACATTCTTGAAGTAGTCCTTAAGTAAGGAGGTTGAAATTAGGAACACGTACACACACGTACACACACACACACCAACACACACACACACACACACACACACACACACACACACACACACACACACACACACACACACACACACACACACACACACACACACACATACACACACAAACAAACACACGCGCGCGCACAAACGCGCACACACGCACGCACGCACACACGCACGCACGCACGCACACACACACAAACACACACAAACAAACACAAACACACACAAACACACACACACACAAACAAACACACACACACACACACAAAAACACACACACACACACACACACACACACACACACACACACACAAACACACACACACCCACACACCCACCCACACACCCACCCACACACACACACACACACACACACACACACGCACACAAACACACACACACAATTATAAAAATGTTAAAAACGGTTAGTACGGATCTTGAAACGTGCTTATCCACGAAAATCTCGATTTGTGATTTTTTGCACAATTCGTGCTACTAAGAAGACGGGAGTTAAAAACACAAATTAACAGTTTCAGGTAATGGACCACTTTCGGCTATCCAATTTCAACCACAATTTCAACCAAAATCTAGTATATTATTTATATTTTTAATGATATTATTTATATATAATTTATTATATTATTAATTTTAACAAAAATCTAGTTAGATTTATATACCAAATTTATATTTTATTATATTTGTTCATGAAAATAATGACATTAAAGTAAAGCACCCCTTTTGGGTAGTTTATTTCAACCAAAATCTGGTATATTTTTTATATTGATATAAAAGTCTGATTTACCAAAATTGAGATGTTTTACATTATATTTTAATATATATTTTGATAAAAGTTTATATATATATATATATATATATATATATATATATATATATATATATATATATATATATAATATATATTATACATATTATAATATAATTTATAATATTTATAATATTATAATTTATAATATTTATAATTTATAATATTTATAATATAATATAATATTTATAATATTATAATTTATACATATATTATAAATATATATATATATATATATATATATATATATATATATATATATATATATATTTATATATATATATATATATATTATACCCATTTAAAATCCAACTGTATAGATAGATCAACTTTTATGTTAGTTTTGATTTAATATTTTCAATAATGAATCTTTGGAATCGACCAAAAATAAAATATTTTAACCCCTCCCCCTAAAAATTTGAGATTTTACGTTTCAAGAACCATAGAAACATAGTTCAAAATTTCAGCTTTGTCTTTGTCTTTTTTGAGATACAGTTATCAATTAATGAAGCCAGTGAGTGTAAATGATAGCATTCTCCTGTTCTCTCGTTATATTTAATTTAGAGTTTGTAAAAATTATTTAAAGCGCTTTTCTGTATTTTAACGCGTGTAAGAATATAATATGTACTACAAAAAGGAAATACTTCTTATGAAATTCAAAGGTGTAACACAAGTTGTTATATGCATTACAGTTATCGTTACCTCAAACTTATGTAAATTAAAACTAAATTGCAGAAATGAAATATTTCGCGAAGCCGCGGGTAACATCTAGTGCTTCTATATTTTTATTATTTTGTTGTTTTTATAAGTATTTTATAAAATTTAATCATAGCGGATCTTAATACGAAACGATGATACTGTAATAAAACTAATTAGATTAACTGAATGGATTATTTCATTATTTAATAAATAAGTAAATTTATTCAGGAAATTATAAAAACCTGCTCCCTCTCCTACCGGCTACCTCCATCCTCCGCATCCGCTTTTATTTGAAGCCAATTGAAATTGCACAACAAAAAGCCCTATCGAAAAAAATCTGGAACATTAAACTGAAAGGAACATTTCTATTTTTTGTTAGACCTTTACTATCAGGTACCTAACTAGTTGTTTTTTAAAAAAGAAATAATGAAAAAATACTTAAGAGTATATAATTGGCCCTACTATTTGTTTATATATATATATGTATATATATATATATATATATATATATATATATATATATATATATATTCAGTGTAAAAGCATTCAGATTTATTAAAAGTTGTTTTTTTCTGAATTTTTACCGACCTAGTCCTTATTTTGTGAAGGGGTCCAATGCTGTCCATACGCTCATTGAGAAATATGATACAATGGAATCCGAGAACAAATTAATTTTTGAAAGAAGACATGCCGCTGTATGAATTATCTAAATCCATATCGATGATGCGAAATATAGGCGCGGTGTGCTTCGCACCACTTCCATTCTGATTTATTGTTGTATAAATTTAAAAATCTTCACTCCTCAAGTAAGTTTTGGAGTCTGTATACGTATTTAATACATAGATAATAATAGTAGTAATGTTGGATTTGTCTAAATTGATTAATTTAACATGAACCAAGCTGGAGGGGCAGGATGGAGGCTAAATCACTTGGGGGTTCAATAAACCAAACAAATACATGCAATAAAATAACTTCAACCTATAATACTTATATCAGGTATCGTTAACCGGAATAATATTATAGTATATTTTGCAGATATATTCTTTTATCTCCCTCATAATTTTTTTTTTTTAGACCTATGCGAAGCTATATCCTTTAGTGTGACATCTGGGGTCACATTAGGACAAACGTGTAACTCCTGATATCGCAGTAAAATTAAGACAGAAACCATCCTCTTCCTCTCTCTCCCTGTTAAAAATATCTCAAGAATCTGAATATTATAATGTACGTAGCTAAAGGATATAGCTTCCATTTCGCATAGGTCTAAAAAAAAAAATTATCAGGGAGATACAAGAAATTTTCTGTAAAATATACCGTAATGTTATCCCAGTTAACGATATGTGATATAATTTATTATATATTGAAATTATTTTATTGCATGTATTTGTTCAACAAACTTTTTGACTGTATATTTTTTAGACAACTCTTATCGGGGCCCCTGGGCCCGGCCTCCTTCCACTCGGGATTTGGCCTCCACCCGCCTCCTCCCTGACGGCGGGCCCGAAGATGTTGTATTAATCAATTTAGAGAAACCTAACATTACTACTATTATTATACATACAGAAATGTTGAATGGTAAAAGTTACTTGAAAAAAAAAACTGCATTCTTTGTAGTTATTTGATATTTTGAATTTTTTTTCCAAGCATTGAAAATCTGTATCTCGGTACGTATTTAGTTTAGAAAAACGTTTAACAAGTGCAAATCGTAGAAAATTTGATGTTTGTTTACTTTTGTAAAAAGGTGTTTTCGGCTAGAACGCGTCATTTAGAAGTTATAAACAAGAAACTGAAAAAAAGTCGGAAAATTTGGAGGCTTTTCGGGTCCTCTGAAGTTTTCACTTATTTACGGGAAAATTATGCCCCCGATTTTACTTACTGGGTGACTGGAGTCTTATGAATTCATCCATCATAAATAGATTAAATTATATTAATATTTATTATGTTTTATTATAACACAACATAATCAGCAAATATGTCTACAAATTAAATTTTTCTAAAAAATACAAATTATTAATACCGTTTAAAAAAAAAAAAACTTAGCAAAATCGTAATGACAGTTAAACTAAGACCAATACTAGAGGGGAGGAATTAAAATGAATAAATAATAAAGTCAACAGTCCAAGAAATTATATGATGGTGAAAGGATCAGTTTTACTATTTTCTTTATGAAATATGTAATATTTTATGTTTAAGAAATGACAAAATATTAATATATATGGATAGAATAGAATAAAGGAATAATAAGTAGGCTACAGATATGAAGTAAAAAAAATTGAAATTATTGTTAGTTTCTAATATAGTACAATAATTAATTAAAATTAACTTTTAATTATTATTGTAATCTATATGTCCTATTGATTGGACAAATGCTCTTAAATGTCGAAAAATGTTGACATGAGAATAAATAAATGAAAATTAATGTAGTAAGAAGATATATTATTTGCAATATTACTAATAATATAGGTACTGTTTTATATATATATATATATATATATATATATATATATATATATATATATATATATATATATATATATATATATATATATAATATAATATATAAGTCAAGAATAAGAATAACTTCACTAACTTGACCAAGCGGACCTAGCATAGCTCGTAGTCTTGAATATACAAATGTATTGAGTAAATATGACATTAATTGGTCAAACCGTTCAGATATTACACGATCACAAACAGACGCACTAAAGATGTGTGTGTGTGTGTTTGTGTGGTTGTGTATGCGTGCTTAAGAACAAAAACATAGAAGTTTTCAAATAAATTGGACTACAAATGGATAAATGACAAATAAACTTGCAGATTTTAGGATAACAACTCATATAAAAAAAAAAAAATAAATATTAAAATATGATCGATAATCGGCAAGGTATAGCCCGAAACTTCATTAAATGTAATAACTGCAGCAATATAAGAAATATGGCGCGACTAATAAGTTCCAAAACTAAAATAAAATAATTGATAAAAAAAAAAAAATTGAATCAGAGCAATTTAAATTGGAATAGCGAAGTCTAAAGATCCACTGTAAAAATCTAGATTCATTTTGAAATAGCCTTTTATCAAAACCGAATAAAATTACTTGAAAGGACACATTCTATTTTTGTTATTTAATGACTCGTTAACAGCACTTTCCATTCGACGACATATCTTTTAAAATCTAAGTCTACAACAATCGCCTGGAGAGTTTTTACTGTTCCATTTCGTGAGAGTTTCAATAATTTTGTTTGCTAACATTTTATACTGTTCGGCGAGAGCTAATCTATATTATATCCATCTCCCTCAGTTGGTATATAAATAATTATTTTCTTGTTTAAAAGACTTACCCTCAGCCTACCTGAGCAGGCTCTCTAAAAAATGAGGCATTATGCAATGTTTAATCATTATTGTATCATGATCGTTATTTCCTTCCATTTTGTGCAAACACACAAAGCCAAGATAACAGAAGAACACAAATATTGCAGCGTTTGTTTTGTAGCAAAATAAACCAACGCTTATTTGTATTGCCGAGGCTGTGTGGTTCTTATATCTATTGATCTACGTCCGAGTTGCGAAACAGGTAAAGACTTCGGAGTGAAATATATATTGTGTTGAAAAACACTATGTAAACTTACACCCTTTTATAGGAGTCAACCTTTATAATTTTATTTTTCAATGGAAATATTTTACTTTCTTACCCAACTATTTACTTTCCGCGATGTAAAAAGAAGACTTTTTAATTTGGAGCTAAAATGTTTTAGAGAGCGTCACAATACCAAATCCTACAGGAATAGCTCATAGCTTAAATACTAATTAGTGAATGACTAATATAATCTATTTTTATATGAGAGATTATTATACGATTAAAAAAGTAAAGTATTTTCCGATCAAAATATTATGACCGGAAGCCACTATTCACTAATTCACTATATTGCGTTCTATGATATGAATGATTTATAATGAATACCAGGCTAATTTTTGATGTTTACAATGAAAACTGACCAAAGGCTAATGGACATAGTCAAGACAGTGACTTAATTCTTATGCTAATTCTTTACCATAGGATTATTCTTCACCATAGGTTATCTCGTAACCATAGTCCAGCTAATTACCATAGGCTAGCTAGCTCGTGACTATAAGCTACCTAGGTCGTAACCAAAGCCTAGCTAATTACCATAAGTAAGCTTATGACCATAGACTAGCTAATTAGCAAATGATAGCTTATCGCCATATGCTAGCTCGTGACCACAGGCTAGCTAATTGCCATAGGGTATTTAGTTCATGATCATAGGCTAGCTAGCTCGTAACCATAGTCCAGCTAATTACCATAGGTTAGCTAGCTCGTGACCATAAGCTAGCTTGGTCGTAACCATAGTTTAGCTAATTACCATAGGCGAGCTAGCTCGTAACCATAGTCCAGCTAATTACCATAGGTAAGTTTATGACCATAGACTAGCTAATTAGCAAATGATAGCTTATCACCATATGCTAGCTCGTGACCATAGGCTAGCTAGCTCGTAAACATAGTCCAGCTAATTACCATAGGTAAGTTTATGACCATAGACTAGCTAATTAGCAAATGATAGCTTATCACCATATGCTAGCTCGTGACCATAGGCTAGCTAGCTCGTAAACATAGTCCAGCTAATTACCATAGGTAAGTTTATGACCATAGACTAGCTAATTAGCAAATGATAGCTTATCACCATATGCTAGCTCGTGACCATAGGCTAGCTAGCTCGTAAACATAGTCCAGCTAATTACCATAGGCTAGCTAGCTCGTGACTATAAGCTACCTAGGTCGTAACCAAAGCCTAGCTAATTACCATAAGTAAGCTTATGACCATAGACTAGCTAATTAGCAAATGATAGCTTATCGCCATATGCTAGCTCGTGACCACAGGCTAGCTAATTGCCATAGGGTATTTAGTTCATGATCATAGGCTAGCTAGCTCGTAACCATAGTCCAGCTAATTACCATAGGCTAGCTAGCTCGTGACCATAAGCTAGCTTGGTCGTAACCATAGTTTAGCTAATTACCATAGGCGAGCTAGCTCGTAACCATAGTCCAGCTAATTACCATAGGTAAGTTTATGACCATAGACTAGCTAATTAGCAAATGATAGCTTATCACCATATGCTAGCTCGTGACCATAGGCTAGCTAGCTCGTAAACATAGTCCAGCTAATTACCATAGGCTAGCTAGCTCGTGACCATAAGCTAGTTTGGTCGTAACCATAGTTTAGCTAATTACCATAGGCTAGCTAGCTCGTAACCATAGTCCAGCTAATTACCATAGGTAAGTTTATGACAATAGACTAGCTAATTAGCAAATGATAGCTTATCACCATATGCTAGCTCGTGACCATAGGCTAGCTAGCTCGTAAACATAGTCCAGCTAATTACCATAGGCTAGCTAGCTCGTAAACATAGTCCAGCTAATTACCATAGCCTAGCTAGCTCGTGACCATAAGCTAGTTTGGTCGTAACCATAGTTTAGCTAATTACCATAGGCTAGCTAGCTCGTGACCATAGGCTAGCTACCTCGTAAACATAGTCCAGCTAATTACCATAGGCTAGCTAGCTCGTGACCATAAGCTAGTTTGGTCGTAACCATAGTTTAGCTAATTACCATAGGCTAGCTAGCTCGTAACCATAGTCCAGCTAATTACCATAGGTAAGTTTATGACCATAGACTAGCTAATTAGCAAATGATAGCTTATCACCATATGCTAGCTCGTGACCATAGGCTAGCTAGCTCGTAAACATAGTCCAGCTAATTACCATAGGCTAGCTAGCTCGTGACCATAAGCTAGTTTGGTCGTAACCATAGTTTAGCTAATTACCATAGGCTAGCTAGCTCGTGACCATAGGCTAGCTAGCTCGTAAACATAGTCCAGCTAATTACCATAGGCTAGCTAGCTCGTGACCATAAGCTAGTTTGGTCGTAACCATAGTTTAGCTAATTACCATAGGCTAGCTAGCTCGTAACCATAGTCCAGCTAATTACCATAGGTAAGTTTATGACCATAGACTAGCTAATTAGCAAATGATAGCTTATCACCATATGCTAGCTCGTGACCATAGGCTAGCTAGCTCGTAAACATAGTCCAGCTAATTACCATAGGCTAGCTAGCTCGTGACCATAAGCTTGTTTGGTCGTAACCATAGTTTAGCTAATTACCATAGGCTAGCTAGCTCGTAACCATAGTCCAGCTAATTACCATAGGCTAGCTAGCTCGTGACCATAGGCTAGCTAGCTCGTAACCATTGTCCAGCTAATTACCATAGGCTAGCTAGCTCGTGATCATAGGCTAGCTAATGGCCATTGGCTTGCGAATTACTAATTGTTAATATTGGTTCAGTAGTCACGGAGAAAATCCGGGGACGACGGAGAGATGATGAAGTACCTTGAAATGTAAAATCTCAAATTTTGAGGTGAGTTAATTTTTTTGTTGGTAAGTTACAAAGGTTCATTATTGATAATAATAAACCAAAATCAATTGTAACGTGTATGTCAGATAGGATAAACCACAGTTGTGTTCAATCCAGTTAAAAATGCTGAAGGTATTCATATACTTTTGGAATAAATAAAAAGGACTCCCTAGCAGGATAGATTAGGGACGAAGAAAGAGTTGGGGAGCAGTTTTATCATTTTTCTGGGAGACAGTTTTCTTTGGAATAAGTTTAAATTAAACTTTCCATGTCGGAATCCCTTTAACGGAGCCATAACTTAATCTTCCATTACTGACTTGCTCTCGGAAAAAATGGAATTGCCTTCCTAAATTCATCAACCCGATTTTTATTTTTATAACGATATAATAATCTGGACCAATGTTGAATTCATACAGGATATACTACTAAGAAGTAGACTACCATTAAGAAGTGCGGTCCACTTGATCCCGAATTCTGGACTCGTCATCAGAGCAACAGTGTCATCAGGATGAGGACCTACAATTAGGCCGAAATGTCGTCACACATTAAAAATAAGTTTACACTTACTCTGTGTTTTCTTTCTTGACCCCCTCCCATCTTCGGGTAACGAAATCCTCACCAGCTATTCTGTTGATTGAATATCTATCTATTTACATCTATAAATTTAATTATTATTCCTACCAATAATTTAGTCTAAAGGCTGGTTTATACAAGTAAGTTTTTAGATCCAAGATTTGATCAAACTCACTTTGATCATAAAACTTACTATTGTAAACGGTAGGTTAAAGGAGTAAATAGTAGTGCTGGACTAAACGTAATTCCAATCACAATTACAATTTACCCAACACTGGTGAATAGCCCGTTTACACATTAAGTTTTTTTTATCAAAGTGAGTTTGAAAAAACTTGCTCGTGTAAACCAGCCTAATACGTCTTCATCTCTCGCTTATTTTTTTTTTTTTTTTTTGCGTAAAATTTCTACTTCAACTATATTATGGAAGGCCATTACCGAGGAAAACTAAAATATTAAATCCAGTTTCTTTCAAACTTTCTACCATTATATTAATAATAACACGAATAATTTAGTAAGTGATGAACAGTTTCACATTTCATTTTTATAAACTTCTAATAAAAATTTTAATACAATTAGAATTAAAGGAAAGTTTTGTCCTCCCTCCCAAACAAATATAATAAATATAAAGTTTAATTATAATGCTTTTTTGTGAGCAAACACAACTTCCCTTGACATATCTTTATTTTTATAAAATTAACATATTTTTCCCAAAACATATCGACGCTTGGAAATATTCTTTCATCCTCTTGGGTTTCTTACTTAATTTTTCTGTTTATTTCTAATATATAATAGTTGACAGTAATTCCATAAAGTCTGTTTTTGTTGTTATTTTTTTTCCATAAATAGTTATTTCGTCTATTTGTCCAATATTAAATTTTGTTTAAATAATATTACATAGAGATTGTCTGCTATGACTGGCATCGATGTCAGTGATAGCAGACGATCCCTATGGACAACATATTTACTTATGGGAACATTAGGGAATATCTGCCAACTATTATATATTAGAAAAAAAAACGAGCAAAATTAAGAAAGAAAGAAGAAAATTCAGAGGATAAAAGAATACTTCGAACATATTTATTCGCAAAAATACGTTAATGTTATAAAAATAAAGGTATATTAAGAGAAGTTATGTTTGTTAGAGATGTTAAACTTCGGAAAGTTGAGTAGAAATTATATAATATAAAATATTTATATGTATATAACACTCGTAATGGGTTTCTAATTATTAATGGCAGATTTGAAGCTAAATTTAATGGCTGAGGTTGAGATAAGCAGTAACAACCAGATTATAAACATATTAAGATAATGCAAGAGGCATAGGTTAGGTCTTGCATAATCACAATGATTCCATTACAACAAAGTGCTAGTTACCATCATCATTGTAATGCAATGTGAATTCAAATATTTAAAGGGCAAATGTGTTTCCCTCGGAGCAGTTTACCTTCTAATTAATATTTTACGAGTATGTAGATCTAAAATTACATATTTACGAATTCACGTTTCGTTTAATTTGGAGGGGAGGTATTTAAGTGGGTAGCTTTCTTCAATGAATATGTATGCATTGCAAATTCAAAGGAATTTCAATTGTGTCTTCAAAACAAAAGACTAGTAGAATTGTAGAGTTAGCGAAAAATCTAAAATCTGTTAATTATAGCACAAAATGTCTAACAGTCGATTTGAAACACTTTTAATCAAGAATGTTACAACTTTGTGGTCCTGGGCATGACGTTAAACTGCATCCTCGAGGGGCAGCCTCATAACCGCAGTGAAGGCAATTTGCTCAGGAGAAGGCGGCTCCGAAATCAAACCAAGGGTAGGTAGGACTCTTGAGCTGTAGTGAAAGCAACTATTCCAGCCGAGAGAAACCCGGAAGATAAATGAGCCGGTCCTCCAGGTTGGGAGTTGAGTTTGAGGCCGGCGACCCCTCCTCGGAAAAAGTTGATTGTTCAGAAAACTGAGTTAAAAAAAAGCCGAATGTTTCTAATGATAAAACACCTAAGCGCGCTCAACGGATTAGACTGAAATGGAAACAGTCTGAGGTTTTATTAGCCATATGGAACGTGAAAACAATGTTAAGACCGGGAAAAATGATAGAAATTGCCGACCAGATCATAAAACATAATATATATATATATATATATATATATATATATATATATATATATATATATATATATATATATATATATATATATATATATATATATATATATATATATATATATATATATATTGCGGCACTACAAGAAATTAGATGGAGTGGAAATGGTAGAATTGATAAAAGGGGGTTCTCCAATAGTTGTGCGAACAAGATAACTGGTCAAGCAGGAACAGCTTTCTTTGTAAAGAGCGTATTGGGAAAATCAATTCTTAATTTTGACCCGACATCTAACAGGTTATGTAACTAAGGATTAAAGGTAGATATAGAAATATATCTTCTTTTTTTTCTGTAAACGACCCAACAGAAGATGCTGACAAGGATAGCAAAGGGGAGTTTTATGCCATCCTGGGAAGCAATATTGAAAACGTGCTCAAATATGATGCAATTGTGGTAGTAGGGGACTTCTATTCAAAAATTGGTAGAGAGGAGGCACTAAAGTAAGTCGCTGGAAGGCAATCATTGCATGAAATAACAAATGAGAATGGCTTGCCATTAGCCCAATGTGTGGAAATCTAGAGATTAAACATAAAAAGTATATGTTTTCCACTTAAAAAGATACATAAAGGCACTTGGAAGGCACTCATAAAACATCATAGATGTGAGAAGTATGAGAGGCCCTAATTGCGAATCAGAACACTTTTTGATTTGATCAAAGTTGAGGCAAGCGATTGAAAAGGTGACAACTATTGAAAAAATGGAACAAGGGAAAATTAAAGGTGGAGAATGAACTTAGGAATTTTCAAGAGGTTATGTAAGGGATATGGAGAGGGACTGGAGAAATCAAACGGAGGAGGATAACAGAGAGAGTTTGCCAATTGAGAAGAAATAGAAGGTTGTAAAGGAAGTAATTAGCAAGACAGCGGAGAAGACATTGGGAGAGGCTACAGCTGAAAGAAATGAGAAATGGTACAACGAAAAATGTGCGACAGCCATTGAGGCGAAAAATGAAGCCAGACAGAAGATGCTACAGAGGTTTACTAGGCAAAATCAGGTTTATAGTGCGAGAAGGAGAGAAGCTAAGAAAGTCTGTAGAGAGGAAAAGAGAAAAATGATTAATAAGAAGCTTACGAGCATAGAAATGCTAAACAGTGTACGCTAGAGCAGGAAATTTTATAAGGAAATAAATTGGTTCAGAAAATAGTACCAGCCAAAGCTGACTATTTGTAAAAGTAAAACAGGAGAAGCTTTGGATGGAGTGATAGAGGTGTTGAACAGATGGACGGAACACTTCTCGGAACTGCTGAATATTGGAGTGGAAGAAAGGATTGCTGAGGGTGAGGAGGAATGTCAAGTGTGGCAACCACAACCGTTGATCGATGGACCTGAAAGAGGATATTGAGTTTGCCATCATGGATATGAAGATTTTTTATTTTACGAGGCCACTAAAACGGCCGCTACCTAGAATAGAAATAAATCTCTACGCAAACGTCGTCTTTCCTGACATCCAGAAACTTTTGTGCCAAAATCAAAGAAAATAGAGGCGTTTGGTCGTAACCGAGGAACAGACAGAGACAAACGAAATGCCAAACGGTCGAGTTGAAACAGGATCAATAATTAGTGTCAACCATAAGCTCAATAATTTTGTAAAAAAGAGGTTTCTAATAAAATATTTGCATAAACCATGTTATTGAATATTTTTTTTTCTATTTTTTCGGTTAATATTTTAAATACCTCTGCATCTATTCGATGTTAGAATATGATAATAAACGATAGTCCATTTTTATTTTCACTTGTAATCAAACAAAAATATCTGAAGCTTAATAAGAAACAGAGATAAAGAAAATATGATCTATATTTAATAATAAATTATAATCGTGTTTTATAAATTATTAAACAACTTATATTATAAACTAGTCTTGTGGAAACAGTATAATTTTATATACTGACTATTCTCTAAAGAAAATATTATGAAAACCATAAAAAAAAAAAGTATTTTCAGGTCATCGGCCGTTTATAATAGAAGTTCGTAAAAGTTTTATAGCTTTCTTTGTTTCAAAAGCAACTTCCTATATCGGGACGATTCACTTCGAATATAAAAATTGCTGTTCTGAACTACCCTATCCTTTTCTAATCAATAATACTTTTGTGATTGGATTCTCTGGATATAGATAATGTTATTAATTTACGACTCTATGTGAAGACCATGTTAATGCCATTACGGTTTTGGCATTAATTAGAGGTATGGAGTACAAGGATTTTTCGAAATTTAATTTGATAAAAAAATACATGAGCCAATGAAATGTTTATGCAATGATTACTATTTGGCATGAATTAAATATTGTTTTAATGATAAAGTAATTAAGCATTTGGATTGTACTTAGGGCGAGGATTATTCCGTCCTTTTTGTTACTATTTATCTTAATTTTTTAATGTGTTTTTAATTCTGTAAATTAATTGTTTTATATTCTGTGCAACGTCCATTTTCTTATCTTTCTAGACCTTCGCACAACCTCTTTTCTTTTTGGTTTTCTGCACACCGACACATCTCAGGTGGATCTTAATGTCTCTTCTGTCGCTGTACAGAGCTATTGTACATTTACCATCTATTCATTCTGCGGCCTTTTCACCTTACTCTGTCTCTGTTGGCTTTAATTTTCAGTCCAAAGCGATTTAAAACTCTGGTACCTGGGGAAGTCCATTGCTTTCATTTGTGACTAAGGAGTTTGGCAGATGGGCTTTCAGAATATATTAATATCCTTTCTTTTTTTAAGGGAGAGATAAAAGTTTTATTGAGAAATAAAAGTGAAGAAAATAACTGAAATGGCATACAAATAAATAATAATTTAAAAATATGACAAATGGAAACAAATAGATAGAGAATTAAATAATAGCAAAATAAGCAGACAACCGACATTAAGGTAATTTTGTTTGTAATGTTTACTCTGTGCCCAGAGAATTCCAAACCAAGTTTACCCTGTGCCCAGAGAACTCCAAACCAAGTTTACCCTGTGCCCAGAAAACTCCAAATCAAGTTTACCCTGTGCCCAGAGAACTCCAAACCTAGTTTTGCTCCGAAACATGTGGATGGCAAAGCAGGCTTCTCACCCAGCCGCATCGCTAGTGTTGAAAGCCAGTGGAGACTGAGTGAGGGCAATAGAGCCACAGACACTCAAAACGTGAGTGGGGAAGCTGGCTATTGCCACAACTCCAATAGAATATTTACATTAGGCCTCGGGTCCAATGCCGTTTCAACTTTCGTGATTATAGGGATATGTAGCTGGATAGGTATTGTGTTATGGAATTAGGATGATGAATAAGGTTCTGATGAAATATGAATAATGTGTATGAACTATGATCAAGAACATATCAACCACATACTGAGGTCATGGTGTAAGGTCTTGTCTATGACATATTACGGGCATATAATATAGTAAGGATATATAATAATATAGTGAGGACGTAATATTTGAAATAGTTTTAAGTTACGTAATAAATTTAATTATGATCCCAAAACAGCTGTGCGATATCAGAGATCTCGCCGGGTGAGGGCAGACGGGTGACGAGAGAAGTGCACGAGGTGGGGAATTTAATTTCTGTTCTGTTCAGTTTAAGCAGAGATTTTCTTGTGTGCGTCCAAGGCGTTAGAGCTTCGTGTCATACAAGAGTGTATAGCGAATTTTCCGAGAAGGAGATAAAAAAATAAAGGACGTCACCGAAGAACAGGAAGAACCAAGAAAATAGGACTGGCTGCCCCACCTAATTCTTCAGATTTTTATTTTATTTCTTTTATACATTAAACTAAGGATAATAATTTTGTTGTTTTTATTTAGCCCGGCTGGAATAGTTTCTATTGTTCGTTTTTAATGATTTTATTTCTTTTGGGTTAATAAAATATTTATGTATATTTTTTCAAACAAGGTGTTTTATTTCATTTATTATATTATCCTGGTGTTATTATATTTTACCATGGAAAATTTAGGAATGTCCATGTGAACTACGTCTCTCAAGGGATTTAGTGGTTATATCAATAGAGGTCACACTGAGGCCCTGAGTTCGAAGCTACCTCCGGTAGGTATATTATTTTTTGTTAATAATGAAATTATTTTTTTTTAAATTATCATTATCTTTTTACTTCCTTGTACGAAGTAAAGGAAGTATTGTAATCGCGAAAATTTTCGGTTTTCAGTATTCGACGGAAATATCCATTTTGACTAGTTTCATCGTGGCGTCAAAAGCGTTCGCATAACTCAAAAATGGTTTGCCGTAGAAAATTGAAATTTTGGATTTAGGATTTTTGTAAAATCTAGTTGTGAACCTCCCTTTTAGGTCATTGCTTGATCACCGGAAGTGGTACTTTACTTGAAGGTCATAATTGATTTCCATTAAAAATTGTATTAAAATACTATACAAAACTTCCCAAATTTAGTATTCAGAACTTATATATTAATCTAAATAACATACTAGATTTTGGTCTAAATTGGAAAACCGGAAGTGGTACTTTACTTGAAGGTCATATTAGACTTTCATAAAAAATTATATTTAAATATAATGTAAAACATCTCAAATTTGGTAAATAGGACTTTTATATCGATATGAATGTATTTACTAGATTTTGGTTAAAATTGGTGAGCCGAAAAGGGTACTTTACTTGAAGGTCATAATAAGCTTACATCAAAAATTATATTTAAATTAAATACATAAATCATATGTTTCGGTAATAAAGGTTACAAACGCGATTTGGTTTTCAATCCAATTAAACATTTTTATTACTTGTTTTAGGTGTTAAAATTTAATGTAAAATACTGGTTTTCCTCCCCATTTGTGAGATCAACAAGTCTGCAGCAGGGGAATAAGATATTAGTTAAGTGGGTTATTCCGCTTAAAATGTCGAAACTGTCGATTTCCAATGCTTTATCTCGTGGTATTGACAGTTTTAATGTTGTCACGGAACACGAAGAAATATCTTGGAAACTAGTTGAAACCTACTGAAGGAAAACGACATATAATAACGGAATGAGACCTCCAAAAACAAGAATGTGTCTGTTGGTGTGTCAATAGATGGATGTCGCGACGTCGAGTGTCGTTTTTAATGCAATCTTTGGAAACAAGTAACCAAATTGAGGATCACTTTTTGAGCCACCGATTTATAGTTTAATAGGCGTGCAATGAAGTAATGTGTTGTCCACATCAGATATTTTAAGTGACTTAAGGGTCTTTGTAAGAATTTTTAATTAAGTTATTTTGTTGTGCAAGACGATTAAATAATTATTTATTTATTGTTAAATTTATTTTATCATTGTTTTAATTTATTTTCTATTGGTATATGCTTCCTTGTTTTTTTTTTGTAATGAATTTTTCTTTTAGGGTTTCAATATTTTCCTTAAAATAGTGTGGCGTCCGAACTTCAATTATTTTTTTTGATAAACAGGAGATATGCTGATGTTTGGCATATAATTCTGCACCCAGGATGAAAGGATGGCCTAAGGAGTTGAGGGGAGAACTGAATCGGGTATTGGATATGGATTTGTTTGGAGGGCAATATGATCAATTTAGTAATTACTAAATATTCATTCCATATCAGAGTAAGCCATGATGTAACATAGCTAAGATATTGCAACTTAGTTTGTAAGAAGTGTTTTAAATGTCAATGTAACATTTTGTTTGATAGTAAAAGTAAATCATAAAGTCTTTACTTTTGCGTGTTCGTTAAGTCGCGGAACAGAATCACGATTTCGCCTGCCATTCTTGTGCAGAGGCTAAGCTAATATTCTCTGTATAATTCTAAATTTAATATATCCTTCGCTCAAGCAAATAATAATTATAAAATATGATGTACTATTTAGAAATAATATACCATTTTGTAATAATTTGTAGCGTTTTTATTTTTTTCGTATTTTATGACTGTAATCATCATTATTTAATGACCACAAGTGGCAAATTCTAATATTTATCTTTAAAATTAAAACACCATAATAATAATGATGCATTCATTAATTCATAAATAAAGGACCAAGAAAAATTGATAGTATCTATAGAAATGAGCTATTAGTTGAGATAGTAATACGCATGGTTGAGTTCGATAGATGACTCAATTAAACAGGATGGCGATTTTCCCTTTTCTCCAGCTTCAGCAGCTAATAGTTTTGGAATGCTATCATATATCTGTTTTATCAAAATAAATAGATTATCAGACGGAGTGTTGGGTTTTAACTGACCGATATAATTTCAAAGAAGATTAACCGTTAAAAGTTGAATTAAAACTCTTAACTTATAGATTTATTGTGGCATAAATGAAATCATTTTCGAGTAAGATAAGTTTATTTGAATGTCTGAATGAGCATTGACACGGATTTGACTTGATGCTTCTGCAGCCGCACGAGCTTACTTGTGCATTCCTGGTTGCATGGCTTTTGCGCTGGAGGTCGCTTATTGAATAAAAGTTAAATGTAATCGGCACTATGCCGTTCTATTGTGGGATGGGTTTTGAATTGCAGGCTGGCCTCTGGAGTCTCGGTTCAAATTAAGGGTTGCCTAGGGCCCGAGCCCTTCAGCCCTGAGATATTCAGTTCTCGAACCCTCCACATTCCGTTCCCAACTTATTCCATCTTATCACAATACCGCAGTAACCGATTTCCTATCCAACAATTGTTTATTTATTTATAATCAACAACAATCCGAGATATCCTTTAATAAATATAAAAATCTTAGTTGAAAAATAGAATAGAATAATGCACTATACTGAAGTTAAGCTCATGTTGTTCAGTATTTGGATAGGTAACCTTATAGCACTTGAGTAGTTCCTCCTTTTAAAGGAAATAGGCTAATGATCTAAAACCTAGGTAAAATTAAATCTTTTATTGCCATTTGTTTCTTATTATAACATTCTATTATATCTTATTATCTTCAATAGGTTATGGGTTACACGGTAACTATACGATTATATGTGTCTATACGACCCGTAATGTGCTTGAATTAAATTGTTGCTAATTAGCAATGTTTCTTGATGAATTGTTATACAAGGAGGTGAAATGATAAGCAAGTGATAAACCGCCAAGTTTATTTTCCAATCCAATGAAAGACCAGATATACACTTTATACAGGCTAGTTAATATAACAGCCGTACTCGAACCTGGGCCAGGGAGTTAGGAATCCAGTATCTTATCCATTACCAAATAAATCTTATGTGATCTTTATTATGAGATTCAATTGATTAATAAATATTTACCGTAGATTTTCAAGATCAACCATTTTTTTTCTATATTAATAATTAAAATAGTCGTAAGCAATAATTAAACTATTTTTTATTTAAAAAAGAAAGTACTGCTGACCGCTAAATAATCACTTTTGATAAATATATATGCTTATATTGCTTTGGTAGACCATTTTCGGCCGCTTGAATTAAAGTAGATGTTTATCGACACCTCCATCTTTTCCTCCTTGCAAATTCTGTTAATTGAGATTATCAATTTATTCAGAAATTTGTAATTTTCATAAATTTATTTTTTCTGCGAGTCATATTCCTATTAACTTATTAAAAAAAATCACAATATGTAAAAGCGAAATTAATGTGTCAAATGGTCGGCGCATATTTAGTTTAGCCATAATTTTTCTGTGATGCAAAATATAACTAACTTCATCGATTTTTTTTATAATGATATAATTACTATTTTATCATTTCTTTCAATTTATTCATTTTATCTTCGCCAATGTTGAAGTAACATTCATTAGAGAGCAGCAATATGTTTATCATGGGAACTTTTGCAAAAATTTAGTTCAAAAAGAATGAAGAAAGCAGTAGATTGGAAAAAAAGGAAATCTATTCAAGTCACTACCATCAACAGGAAATTGGAATTTTAAATTTAGCCAATCGCTGAAAAACGCTAATCACTGGAAGGAGGCGGCACAAACCCCAACCCTTTTCAAACCGCCAGTGTTAAGTAATTACTGAAGCTCGTTGGAATTGACAAATGAACTCAATTTCTTTAGTTTGCTTGCAATGGAATGATACGTTTAAACTTTAATCGGGCTAGGACCCGTTGCTGTTCCTTTTATTAGTCTGATTTCTTTTTATTACTTCAATGATAAATTAGCTCGAGGACAAAATCACAATCAATTTCTTTTGACGAACACAAACGGACCAACTGCAAATGGCAAATGTGGACTTAGGGGACCTTAAAGCGAGTACTTCTATTGAA
Organism: Rhaphigaster nebulosa; assembly: GCA_948150685.1. NCBI lineage: Eukaryota > Metazoa > Arthropoda > Insecta > Hemiptera > Pentatomidae > Rhaphigaster > Rhaphigaster nebulosa. Next base: position 100,913 of record CANUHP010000040.1, read on the forward strand.
AACTGAAATTACAAATTTTTCGCGATCTCGATAGTTTCCCTTACCATATATTCCATATATAGGTAAGGGAAAGTAAAATGGTTAATTTGGGAATGTTATAAGAACAGTGCCTGAAAGGTTATTATGTAGTGGAAAGTGGACAAGAGAAATGGGAATGGCAGAGAATATGATGGAAAGATGAAGTGGAAGAAAGTCTCGCAGGACACGAGATCTGGGAAGGGAAAAACGTTAACTGGTTATTTATTTATCTGTTGAGAGGCCAAAGGCTTTAGAGGATACCAATTAAGATCAGGAGAATTTTACTTGGTCGATATTGATGAATTATTTAATTTTTTTTTTCTATTGATTTTAAATAAATGTGCTTCACTTCTAGAAATGATTTTCTTATCGAACACAAATATTCAAACTTTTAAAAATTGATGCTTTTCATTACGGATGTTGACCAGTATATGAACTAGTCTCCTTGGAAGCAACAATTTGATGTCCAAACCGTTTTCCAAGCCCTATTAAATTTTTTCGAGTTGGGATGTTTTCGTTATGATTATATCAGGCATTATCTAGAAAATATTAACATTATCTAAAATTAGCAGAAAACGCTGACAAATAGTGGTTTTAAAAAGTCAATTCCTATTATGAATTATATGTAACGTTACGATCCGGATGGATATTTAATGAAGATCCGGACGTTACGGATCCGGATGGATATTTAATGAAGATCAATAGGCAACAGGCAAAAAATGTGACATCGATACAAGCTGGAATTGATTGTGTTGATAGAATTAGCCAGTATAGCACAGTATTAACAGGTGTAGCTCAGTATGAGCTGGTATGGCACAGTAGTAACAGGTGTAGCTCAGTATGAGCTGGTATAGCACAGTAGTAACAGGTGTAGCTCAGTATGAGCTGGTATAGCACAGTAGCAACAGGTGTAGCTCAGTATGAGCTGGTATAACACACCTCAGTTAGGTTCCTTCTTCGGGACTGCCTAATCAATTCTGCTTTCACTTGATCTTAGCTTGATCATTTCCTCCATCACCAACATGTTGCCAAAGTATCTCAGGGATAATTGCAATTACTTGTGTAGTAGTGTTACCTGAATGTTTTAATAAATTAGCTGTTCATCAGTGTTGCAATGACACTTGCTCGTAATAGTTTGGTTCAAGTTTTAATTAGGTACGTATACCCTGCGTGAAACCACACGCAGCGACAGAAAAGAAAACTGGCTGCTATACAGATACTGGCTCTGCTGGTGGTCACGAAAACATAAAGAGCGGGGTCCCACGAGACGGCGGGAGTGCTAGCCAAAGGATGCTCCTGAACCTCGTTCTCAACAAGGGCGCTCTCAAAGTCGACGTGAAGAGGCAGATACTGAAGGCGCTACCGCAGGAACTCCGGCAGAGGGTCGGCGAGAACTCAAATCAATGGCAAAGAATCATCAGGGAGAACTCCAAAGAAGAGGTGGATGGCTAGCCACATCCATTCCTTTGCTGAAGGAAGCGAATTACCCCTTCTTTAAGGAATTCGTATACGGGTGGAAAGAGGCGGTGGGTCCAACGCACTTGTCCCTTGGAAGGACTTGACCAACTGTCTTCAGCGAGCCACCATCAGAGGAAGAAGGCCAGAAGGACTGGAGCGGACCAGAAAGAATCAATATAGATTTAATTAGCTTTTCGGTGCAATTAATTGTTAATTTAATCAGGGATTGATAAATGATTTGCCACTTCTATAAATTTGTTTAATTGATATAGTTTGGTATACCAAACTATATTTTGAATTGCTAATTTTTGAATTTTTTGTGTCTTTTTAGAACTGAGGATGAATGTATAACATTCGAAACTAGTTTTCAATAAAATAAATTTATAGAAGTGGCAAATAATTTATCAATCCCTAATTAGACTCAACTTTCTTCTACCTCTTGTTGCTTGCCGGGATTCCACTCCTCTTGGATTATTTAATTAATACCGTTCACTTTCATAAAACGACAGATTGGGAATCTGTTCATATTTTGTAAAGTCCGTAGCAATAGTTAAAAGATAAGATGAAAACAATAATAATATAAAAATCACGGCGCCTAGGGTTGAGCCTAATCGAAATCAGTTCAATATTACTTGCCTTTTTAATTTACACTCTAAGAACTGCCATTTTTAAAGCCATATTTTTCTTCAATCACTTCAAAAGTTTTCGTATAAATATAATATGATACCATATGATAGCATTCACATACGAAATAAAATTGGCTTTCTAGTTTGATCTGAGGCTTTGATGATGATAATGGTGTAGGAAGCTCTAAAATTATGCAAAAAAAAATTATCCAATGCATTATATAATTTGATGTAAATATCGATTCGATATTTAATTCCTTTCAGACGAAAATGTCTTAATTGAGTAAATATCGACTGTGTTGCGCAAGAAGGGCCCATCTGCTTTTATGTTCAGGAGCCACACTGTTTTTGTTTACATCCTACTGAGAAATTAAAAGGACCAAACTCCAAACTAAACTATTAAAATTATACTATATAACAAAATAAATCAAGTAATCGTCAAATTATACGGAAAACTAAGCCATATTAACCTAAGAAGAATTTTAGAAGAATCTCAGAAAGACATGTGTGACATGCAGATTGGTCCTTCTTGCACAACCCAGTCGATATTGCTCATTTATAATGGTAGATTCAAAAGATAGCGGAAGCAACATTATATCCACACTGTTTAAGAACAATAAAAAAACAGGAATGTTTTATGAATCTCTAAAGGCAGAAAATAAAAGGTATATTAAATTCTTTTCATATAATCGGTTTATTTTCTAAAGAATTCAGAAGTAAATAGTATTATTATGTTCAATGGTCTCCCTAAGATGTATATATGTATATATATGTATATATATATATATATATATATATATATATATATATATATATATATATATATATATATATATATATATACAAATCTATATGCACCTTCATATTTACATAGGATCTATAAGCTATAATAATAATAGAGGTGGTACTGATCAGCAATTAGTGGTTAGATTAGGAGATTAGCTGATAATTAGATCTGATTGGTTGGGAACTTGAGATGAGGACATTGTCCTTCCATTTCCGCCGTCCATCTTGCAACAGGTACCGTCTATTCACTTCTATTGATCATTACGTTAGTAACATGAGAAGGGATCCTTATATGTTTTTATGTTTTGTATAAGTTTCTTGTTATGTACCTTTCAGGTATAAGGCTCTATGTCATAATTACAGCAAAGCTAGTTAAAATCATTTAACTCCCTTTAAAATTGGTCTAAAACGTAGTTATCTATAACTCCGGGTGAAGCAAAAATCAAATGTGTAATAGTAATAAATTGGTAAAAAAAATAGAGATATACTCCTATACCTCCGGGTTGATACAATATGTGAATGTATAAAATCAAATACAAATATATAAAATCTAAATTGATTTCATCTATTGCGCGCATGCATTGATTTACTTACAGATTGATTTAAATTGAAAATTGAGATCAAAACTATCCTAAGGATATCTAAATGACTTTATACCAAATTATGATTCGCAGAAATTGATGCTGAAATTGTAAAGTTGAAATATTTTGTTTCTATTAGCGAATATATATGAATCCATGATTAGACAGTTTTTGATATAGTAGTTACACTGGGCTATTGATAGGACACACATAATATGTGTAATATCGTCACATATTTTCTGGAATTTGGGTCTTATTTTTAACACCATGAATATATTATCTTAAAGAGATATTCAACAATTTTTCTCAAATCCAAATAAAATCGCTTTCTATTTTAACAAACAATATTGACGAAACAATATTTGAAATATCCTTCTGATAGTTTTTTTTCTGTATATATTTTTATCAACTCCTGCCAATAAAAAAAAATTAGACAATCAGCAGATTCCTGTCGGCAACATGAAAAAAAAGACCGGAAAAATCTTGTGATATGAGATCCTCCTTATAAAATCGAAAGGAATTAACCCCCAAAGGAAATTGCTGAAGATGTTGGGGCTGGATCAAGAGTGCCGAGAATAAAAAGGAAGGGATACCAGTCCAGCCGCGCCTATACGCTACCTACGAGTATGCAGTATAGATTTCATGTATCCTGCTATGAGTAAAAACAGCATAGCTGAAGTATATAAAATTATTATCAGGTTATAACAAATACCCACTTAATGGATTACAAGCACCCCTTGCTCCAGAAAAGGACTTTTTTTTCTAATTTAGGTGTATATTGCGGTTTAGAACTTTAACAATTTAACAACAATTATGCGTTTATTAAAAAAAAATACTATCCATACAATCCATTTTGAGGTTTCTATTTAACATAAAAAAGTAGGTGTGTTGTCCGACCGTAAAACAATGATGTCTCGTGAAGAACCAGCCTATTAGCCCCCTTTAATGATAGTTCTGTGCCAGGAAGCTCCAATGTGAATAAATCATTTTGCCTTTCTTCTAAAATCGAAATTGATGAAGACATTGGGGCCTGATCAAGCGTGTCAAAAAGAAGAAGAAAGCGAAACTAGTCCAGCCGGACCCGTGGACCACTCTAACATCTATCCTCGACTTGAACTGATTGAGTGGTTTTGATAGTTTCAAGTTCTTCTGTTCTGCTCTTATATTGTTTTATCTGTCAATTTGTGACGTTATGTGGTACTTCTTCATTCTACTCTTCGTCCTGTAGTTATTGGTAGGAGGGTTCTAGGATTAAGGATCGGCAGTTTGTAATTTGATAAATGATATCGATTTGATAAATGATTCGCTACTGATACCGACCCTTCTTTGTTTGGCTTACGAAAATAAACTAGGAAAAGATAATATAACCATCAAGATAAAACCGTTTTCACGCTGAATATTGAAAATTAGATATGTATTCCTGATGAGAACATTACAGAAGCGAGGGAAGAAGAAAGCCATTTTATGAATATTAATAGCGATCATTTCCATCTCTAGAGAGGACGCGATAAAGCTCTCCAGCGGCCTCTAGGAGCCTTTAGCGGGATGAAAAATAATGAAAAATCGGCTCCCGGCTTTTGTCTCTGAGGTAGGGAGAGAGGAATCCGAGTGGGCGCGCTTTAGGCAATTTTCAGCAGTCAGCACTGCCTGGTGTCTATTGAAGTAGTGAAGTAGCTTTATATTCATTAATTATCGACTGTCAATCTCTCTATATACCTGAGGCCATTGATAAATTGATTAAATCAATAGCAAGTATGAGGGGGAAACGTTCTCATCCTCTCCTGGCTATTTTTTTTTTTTTTTTTAACAATTTCCATAGCTCTTACGGAAATATTTCATCCCGATTCTTCTCATGATTCTGCATATTCTGTCGGTTATCTTTGCTATTATTTCGAACTATCTGGAACGAGGGCGATTGGGTGTTTCTGCAAGTTTCTGTGATACCTTATTTTGTAATGAAGTGAAAAAGTTACTATAAAATTTTTAAATTAGACTAGTCGTTTAATTTTTATGATTAAATTTCTTTCTATTCGATTTTAAAATATTAAAAGAATACAGTCTTATTTAGACTATGCATGGGGGCTAAGCTTGGGCCTACGATGAGTTTATACCTCAAGCTAGTGTTGATAATAGGTTCTCGCTTCTCATTATTTATTCGTTAGCAGATTAATTTAATTCACATATTTATATAGCTACTGCTTTGAGGATCTTTTTTTTTTTCTTTTTTTTAAGTTAACAGTACAAGTGCTTGGATTTATGCAGGGTTCCGGATACAGCGACGTCTAGCACTGCAGAGCCGACCGGTCTTGCGGGTCTAGCAGCCTTCCAGCCCCGTAGTCTATCCCTGCCCAGTCTAGATCTTTTTCTTTTTTTTAAGTTAACAGTACAAGTGCTTGGATTGATGCAGGGTTCCGGATACAGCAACGTCTAGCACTGCAGAGCCGACCGGTCTTGCGGGTCTAGCAGCCTTCCAGCCCCGTAGTCTATCCCTGCCCAGTCTAGATCTTTTGCTTTTTTTTAAGTTAACAGTACAAGTGCTTGGATTGATGCAGGATTCCGGATACAGCGACGCCTAGCACTGCAGAGCCGACCGGTCTTGCGGGTCTAGCAGCCTTCCAGCCCCGTAGTCTATCCCTGCCCAGTCTAGATCTTTTGCTTTTTTTTAAGTTAACAGTACAAGTGCTTGGATTGATGCAGGATTCCAGATACAGCGACGCCTAGCACTGCAGAGCCGACCGGTCTTGCGGGTCTAGCAGCCTTCCAGCCCCGTAGTCTAATCCTGCCCAGTCTAGATCGTTTTCTTTTTTTTAAGTTAACAGTACAAGTGCTTGGATTGATGGAGGGTTCCGGGTATAGCGACGCCTAGCACTGCAGAGCCGACCGGTCTTGCGGGTCTAGCAGCCTTCCAGCCCCGTAGTCTATCCCTGCCTAGTCTAGATCTTTTTCTTTTTTTTAAGTTAACAGTACAAGTGCTTGGATTGATGGAGGGTTCCGGATACAGCGACGCCTTGCACTGCAGAGCCGACCGGTCTTGCGGGTCTAGCAGCCTTCCAGCCCCGTAGTCTATCCCTGCCTAGTCTAGATCTTTTTCTTTTTTTTAAGTTAACAGTACAAGTGCTTGGATTGATGCAGGGTTCCGGATACAGCGACGTCTAGCACTGCAGAGCCGACCGGTCTTGCGGGTCTAGCAGCCTTCCAGCCCCGTAGTCTATCCCTGCCTAGTCTAGATCTTTTTCTTTTTTTTAAGTTAACAGTACAAGTGCTTGGATTGATGCAGGGTTCCGGATACAGCGACGCCTAGCACTGCAGAGCCGACCGGTCTTGCGGGTCTAGCAGCCTTCCAGCCCCGTAGTCTATCCCTGCCTAGTCTAGATCTTTTTCTTTTTTTTAAGTTAACAGTACAAGTGCTTGGATTGATGGAGGGTTCCGGGTATAGCGACGCCTAGCACTGCAGAGCCGACCGGTCTTGCGGGTCTAGCAGCCTTCCAGCCCCGTAGTCTATCCCTGCCTAGTCTAGATCTTTTTCTTTTTTTTAAGTTAACAGTACAAGTGCTTGGATTGATGCAGGGTTCCGGATACAGCGACGTCTAGCACTGCAGAGCCGACCGGTCTTGCGGGTCTAGCAGCCTTCCAGCCCCGTAGTCTAATCCTGCCCAGTCTAGATCGTTTTCTTTTTTTTAAGTTAACAGTACAAGTGCTTGGATTGATGCAGGATTCCGGATAAAGCGACGCCTTGCACTGCAGAGCCGACCGGTCTTGCGGGTCTAGCCGCCTTCCAACCCCGTAGTCTATCCCTGCCTAGTCTAGATCTTTTTCTTTTTTTTAAGTTAACAGTACAAGTGCTTGGATTGATGGAGGGTTCCGGGTATAGCGACGCCTAGCACTGCAGAGCCGACCGGTCTTGCGGGTCTAGCAGCCTTCCAGCCCCGTAGTCTATCCCTGCCCAGTCTAGATCTTTTGCTTTTTTTTAAGTTAACAGTACAAGTGCTTGGATTGATGCAGGATTCCAGATACAGCGACGCCTAGCACTGCAGAGCCGACCGGTCTTGCGGGTCTAGCAGCCTTCCAGCCCCGTAGTCTAATCCTGCCCAGTCTAGATCGTTTTCTTTTTTTTAAGTTAACAGTACAAGTGCTTGGATTGATGGAGGGTTCCGGGTATAGCGACGCCTAGCACTGCAGAGCCGACCGGTCTTGCGGGTCTAGCAGCCTTCCAGCCCCGTAGTCTATCCCTGCCTAGTCTAGATCTTTTTCTTTTTTTTAAGTTAACAGTACAAGTGCTTGGATTGATGGAGGGTTCCGGATACAGCGACGCCTAGCACTGCAGAGCCGACCGGTCTTGCGGGTCTAGCAGCCTTCCAGCCCCGTAGTCTATTTCTGCCCAGTCTAGATCGTTTTCTTTTTTTTAAGTTAACAGTACAATTGCTTGGATTGATGCAGGATTCCGGATACAGCGACGCCTAGCACTGCAGAGCCGACCGGTCTTGCGGGTCTAGCAGCATTCCAGTCCCGTAGTCTAGCCCTGCCCAGTCTAGATCTTTTTCTTTTTTTTAAGTTAACAGTACAAGTGCTTGGATTGATGCAGGATTCCGGATACAGCGACGCCTAGCACTGCAGAGCCGACCGGTCTTGCGGGTCTAGCAGCCTTCCAGCCCCGTAGTCTATCCCTGCCCAGTCTAGATCTTTTTCTTTTTTTTAAGTTAACAGTACAAGTGCTTGGATTGATGCAGGATTCCGGATACAGCGACGCCTTGCACTGCAGAGCCGACCGGTCTTGCGGGTCTAGCCGCCTTCCAACCCCGTAGTCTATCCCTGCCTAGTCTAGATCTTTTTCTTTTTTTTAAGTTAACAGTACAAGTGCTTGGATTGATGGAGGGTTCCGGGTATAGCGACGCCTAGCACTGCAGAGCCGACCGGTCTTGCGGGTCTAGCAGCCTTCCAGCCCCGTAGTCTATCCCTGCCTAGTCTAGATCTTTTTCTTTTTTTTAAGTTAACAGTACAAGTGCTTGGATTGATGGAGGGTTCCGGATACAGCGACGCCTAGCACTGCAGAGCCGACCGGTCTTGCGGGTCTAGCAGCCTTCCAGCCCCGTAGTCTATTTCTGCCCAGTCTAGATCGTTTTCTTTTTTTTAAGTTAACAGTACAATTGCTTGGATTGATGCAGGATTCCGGATACAGCGACGCCTAGCACTGCAGAGCCGACCGGTCTTGCGGGTCTAGCAGCATTCCAGTCCCGTAGTCTAGCCCTGCCCAGTCTAGATCTTTTTCTTTTTTTTAAGTTAACAGTACAAGTGCTTGGATTGATGCAGGATTCCGGATACAGCGACGCCTAGCACTGCAGAGCCGACCGGTCTTGCGGGTCTAGCAGCCTTCCAGCCCCGTAGTCTATCCCTGCCCAGTCTAGATCTTTTTCTTTTTTTTAAGTTAACAGTACAAGTGCTTGGATTGATGCAGGATTCCGGATACAGCGACGCCTTGCACTGCAGAGCCGACCGGTCTTGCGGGTCTAGCCGCCTTCCAACCCCGTAGTCTATCCCTGCCTAGTCTAGATCTTTTTCTTTTTTTTAAGTTAACAGTACAAGTGCTTGGATTGATGGAGGGTTCCGGGTATAGCGACGCCTAGCACTGCAGAGCCGACCGGTCTTGCGGGTCTAGCAGCCTTCCAGCCCCGTAGTCTATCCCTGCCTAGTCTAGATCTTTTTCTTTTTTTTAAGTTAACAGTACAAGTGCTTGGATTGATGGAGGGTTCCGGGTATAGCGACGCCTAGCACTGCAGAGCCGACCGGTCTTGCGGGTCTAGCAGCCTTCCAGCCCCGTAGTCTATCCCTGCCCAGTCTAGATCTTTTTCTTTTTTTTAAGTTAACAGTACAAGTGCTTGGATTGATGGAGGATTCCGGATACAGCGACGCCCAGCACTGCAGAGCCGACCGGTCTTGCGGGTCTAGCAGCCTTCCAGCCCCGTAGTCTATCCCTGCCTAGTCTAGATTTTTTTCTTTTTTTTAAGTTAACAGTACAGGTGCTTGGATTGATGCAGGATTCCGGATACAGCGACGCCTAGCACTGCTATTCTATTACTTTATAATAATATTCTATTACTAGGGCTATTCTTTTACTTTATAATAATATATGAAATATTAATAATAAATTAATTATTTAATTAATAATTTATTTTTTAAATCATCATGTTTCGCTAGTGGGCCCTGTATTTAAATTACAAACCTTGCAACCTTGGAATGTTACAGTAGATGGGATATAAAATAAACAAAATTTTAACACACTTTCGGTGGTTCAATTCATCCTTGATTTTTTAATGAAAAAGTTGAAATTAAATTTTGTATTGTTTTAGTATTTCCATGTTTAATTTTGATTAAATCATTTTTCTTTCTTTCTTTTTTATGACAAAAGAAAAAAATAAATAATCAGGAAAGGGGGAAAAATATAAATATAATAAATGAAAGGAGTATTTATATTCTTCATCTTTTCTGTTGAATCATTTCATTCTGTAATTTGGTCTTGAATGTTTTAAGGCACTTACTTGTCTAGATCGCCAACTTCGTTATTTACCTAATTGTTTTTAGTTTGATTGATTAATTCGACTCAATATTAACTGGCTTTTCGAATTGCGATTGTCCAGATAAATGACAAGGTATAATATAATATTTTCCCAAGAGACGGGAACGATATCCGGGCTGAAGGAAGGAGAATGATTGAGTGTCACGCGAACGTTAGCCGCCAGTTTTGATATATTTTGATAAATTGGTGACAGCCTCCGAGAAATTTAGCACAATGCTAAACATCCTTTTTCGTGTTTGCCATTAGTATTTGTTTTGTTTTTTTAAATCGACCTTAAGGGCTTTTTTTATTTTTATTTTTAGCACATTATAATGCGATATTCTAAAATAATGTTGTAACAGTACGTTAATTTGAAATATTTTTTTTTATTTCTAGATTTTTTTTCGCTTCAATCCTTGCGTAAAATTAATGAACTATATAACTATATATCGCTTGCGAACCCCTTTTTATTAAAAATAAACTTTCTTCGTTGTCTTCATATATATATATATATATATATATATATATATATATATATATATATATATATATAAATGCTTGTATGTTTTCGGTATGTATGGATTCGGTTTGTGCAGATACTCGAGACCTGAACTAAGAAAATTATTGATCTTTTAGACTTTATAATGCTGACTATGGGCTGAAGAGTTGGATAGAAAGGCATCTATAAATCAAGAGATACTCAGACGAACTATCACACAAATATATTTGTTTCTTTTCTGTTGAAGTTTCCAACTTCTTTCACTGCTACGAAATCTACTGCATTCTCCGCTCCGACTAACTGCGGAGGCTTAAATTAGTTCCATAGTTGGCTATAACATGTCGATCTCTAGAGGAATTCCAGGAATCGGGCCCTAGATCAAATTTTAGGGATACCAGGAAGGACTTCGGTTTGTCCTGGTTTAACAAGGACTTTGGTTTACATATATATATATATATATATATATATATATATATATATATATATATATATATATATATATATATATATATACACGCATATATTTAAGTCCTGCATTTAAGTCCTGCTTGTCCTTCTCTTTCTTTACTTATTACAATGAAAACGTACTCTATCGGAAGTCGCTATCTGGGTCGATCTATCTTGTATTGAATCCTTAGAAAAAAAAAAAAAGTTGATTCACTTCCCATAAAGCAGTTCATTAAGTAATGGCGAGTTTTTATTTTCATATGATCAAATTATAAACCAATCGAGTACATCTCAAGTATTTAATTCTTATAACCGATTTCTTACTTTGCGTCATTTCTCGTTATTGTATCTGATAAGCGAAATCGATTTTAATACCTATTTTTCCGATTTAGGTTACTTTCTTTCATTAAATTCTTATTGCCATTAGGTGTCGAAGATTGTATTATTTTTCGATAAACAGTTTATCTATGATTAAGATGCTGTAATTAGCTCTCTTAAATACATTAAATGCAATACTTATAATATTTAACGCCCAAAAGATTCTGCTGTTGTACTAAAAAATATTTATGTTTCTTGTTTGCAAATAAATATCACTAATTAGGTTTGTATATGGTACAACAAGATAATATTTTTATCACACCTTTATATACAGACCTTATTTATTCCTTAAAATCACTTAGAATTTTAATTCTAATAAAAACTGAATATAAGAGAACTTACTTTCTTTTATTGGAGCCTGTTTTAATAAAAACACAAATCGTTTTTTTTCTTATTTTCTAAAAAAAAAACTCCGGTTTCAATTTTTAGCTAACTATAATATCAAACTAATATGCAAGAGGGTATATTTATTTACTTTGACAAATAATATTATAGTAATTTCTATTTTAATCTTATTTAATTTTACATATTTTTATTTACGTCTAATTATTTTTATATTGTTTATTTTTTCATTCGGTTCTATGTTCAGGCACAATCACATTTATATATATATATATATATATATATATATAGTATAAATATATAAATATTATTTTTTTAAAGTAAATAAATATACCCTCTTGCATATTAGTTTGATATTATAGTTAGCTAAAAATTGAAACCGGAGTTTTTTTTTAGAAAATAAGAAAAAAAAACGTTTTTATTAAAACAGGCTCCAATAAAAGAAAGTAACTTCTCTTATTTTATGAACTTATTACTTAATATTCTACTAATAAGTTAATTTATAAATTATCTTTTTTATAGAGGAATATGCCAAATTCGATGAGAACTTTTGTTAGCATTACCGCTTAGAAATCAAGGACCACGTGTTTTAACATAAAAAAAACGGAAAACTTAATTAGCTCAATAAAATATTTCTCTTACTATATATTTCATATTTAGGTAAGTTTCAGCAATTAACTGTTGGCAAAATATTTATTTAATTTTCATACTATTTTTTTTTACCAAATTGGAAAAGTATTCCCGTACATTTATTCATGGTTTTCTTAAGTAGTCTCTTAATATCATTAATATCATTATAATCAGTTGACATCCGCATGATGGTATAGAAGGATCAATCCCTAATCTATTTTCTAATTTATCTGAAGCGGTTTTCCAATCATGAAATATTAATATTTTTCTAATCCAGGACTAATGTAACTTATGATATGAAGGTAAATGAACTCGTAAAATTTCCGTTGTATAACGATAGGAAAAAAGAATTAATTTGTTAACCATTTTTTGAACAACTTTATATAGTCATAATTAAAATATTTCTTAACCGCGTATTGTTACTATAACAGCAACATGCTTTATCGCAACACAAGTTTCAAATAAAGCACTTTAGTCAAGTATTTCATTGATCTGATGTTTTTCCTGTCCTCCTGTTTGTCTTTGGACTCTACAATCCTTTTGAACTTTCAGGTTTCGTGGTCTTCTGATGTTGCTTGTGCATCCGTTTGTGGATCGGATGCCGACAAATCGGATTTTCTGTGGAGGAAGACAGAGGATTCAAAACAGCGATACAAAGAGGTCCTTTATCTTTCTAAAAGGAAGTTCCCATGAGCCCTAGAGTGAAATTCCAGGCCAAGGTACAATTATAGACTGCGCTCGCAGTCCTTTGGTTTCTCATGCCTAAAAACCTTTTGATTCTGGTTTTAGTGGTTTAGGAAGTTGATTATATATCCGTGTTATCCTTTTGTATACACGTGTGATAAATTATTTATATAAATGTCGAAAAACGAAAATAGAAACATATTTTATACTTATTTAGAAATAACTGTTTTTATTTTTATAACTTTCGAATTAAATTTTTCAAAAAGTTGATAAACATTAAATAAAGTGAGAATGCATGCACTAAATGCTATATTATGTAACCAAATACTGCATTATTAATTATAACAAGTAACGAAATATATCTTTCTTTCGCAATCTCAATTATGAAATCTCAGCAGCCTATTTCGCATTTATGACCTACGTTTATTTGAATAAAATTCAGCCTTGAAAAAAATTCAAAAACAAATAAAATAGCGTGTACCATTCACTGCTTTCAATCGTGAAAAAAATTGTCATGCAGAAAGAAAATCAATAGACCAGCTGTCAGAACTTAATTATAAATAAAGCAACGAGTTGCAAATAACAAAAATAACAACATTAGTAATAAATAGACCTACAATTAAGCAGTCAACAACCGAAAGGTTAACAGCCGAGGGGAGATAGAGATGGTAGGAAGGACACAGTATTTATATTTTTAAAGTCGTTTGGTTTGAACTTTCTAATATAGTTACTTAGGTGTACTTGTAATTAATAAATGATTCCGACTCAATTACCAAAATTAGTTTACCGTTTCATTAGACAAAGTTATTATCGTTATATTCAAGAGATAAATAAATAGGGTTTCTAGTTTTATAGATTGTTATTACTACTCATAATTTATTTCTCAATTCAAAACCGGTTAATACAATTCCCCGCTATAATGATCAGTCACAATAAAGGAGAATTTGAAGAGAAATTTTATAAATCGGTTTCATGTCATTTTGTCTCAAAATTTGTATCGTAAATCTAAATGTTAGCCCTATGATATTTTAGCCGATTATGATAATTAAATTTTAACAATTAGGCAAACCTTTATAACAACCACAACAATTAGGCAAACCTTTATAACAACCACAACAATTAGGCAAACCTTTATAACAACCACAACAATTAGGCAAGCCTTTATAACAACCACAACAATTAGGCAAACCTTTATAACAACCATAACAATTAGGCAAACCTTTATAACAACCACAACAATTAGGCAAACCTTTATAACAACCACAACAATTAGGCAAACCTTTATAACAACCACAAGGACTAGTCTGTGACCTCGAAGCTGTTCATTTTTTTTTTATTGGACCATGAAAGTGGAAAACTGAAGCTTGTCTGTCGGAGGTTCGCAACTTGATGTCCACTTTTAGTTTTGATGACGGCGCTAATAAAGTTTTATATCATGTACAATGTCGGCCCTAACAAAGTATTATGGCATATTTCCTATCGAATAAATGGTCTATAGTTCTATTAAAATGTTAACAAATGAATTAAAAGTTAAACATCAATCTAAACTTTTGTGAAATGGGGATAATATTCGTCGGAATTATGTGGTTAAAACTCTGCCGTAATAATTGAAGGCTTGGTCACTTCCTCTTTCTAGTAATTTCATTAATTATTTGGCCTCTATCTGTCTAGATGTTAATTTTATTTATTTATTATTTTTTATCATCTTTAAGGAGTTATGTCGCTATTTACTGTGACTATTTTTTTCCTAGCAATTTTACGGTCATAAAACACTTAAAAATATTTTAACACATGTAGACGATATATGTTTAGCTAGTTTACAATTATTTTCAATTATGTAAGCTGTATTATTAGGGTTCTTGCAAAATTTCATGGAACATTCTTAAAAACATTAAGAAAGGCTATATTACCCTTTCGAGTAGGCTAATTCACCCTAACACAATTTCAGTTGGTCAAAAGGGCATAAGATTGTTTCTCATAAGTTTATTTTAAGATGTTGTACCAATTTTGATTTTAAAAAGCTTTCAAGACTTTTTATTATTTCCTCCTATTAGTCTGCTTATTCAAATATTTAGATAAAAAATAAAATTTCTTCATTAAATGGTAACATTTCGTACTGTAATGTAAAATTTATAATATTGTTTAATTGTGAAAACAGATTTTTAAAGTCTGATTTGATTTTAGATAGAATTAAATAGATTGTAAAACTGTCTGATTGTAAATATCACAGATATTGTTAAATTCCTATTAGACATCCATTTTTCATATACACTACATCAACATAATTAACTACATTAATGTCGTAAACTATATCATAGCCTAAATAAGTACTTCATCCTTATAATATCACTAATATTAACAAATAATAATTGGTTGAAAACATCAACTTATTTTTAGATTAGTTTTTTGATTCTGTTATAAACGGATGATATACTTGTAATTTTTCCTTTACAAATATATCTTTCATAAAGATAACTATTCCGTTAATGGCGACAATTGTATCATAATGCTTCGAATTTTTTTTTTTTTTTCAATTTAATATGAGCATTTAATGCTGTTAATATTATTCCTCCTCCCGCTGCCCGTCATGCGGTTTATAGATTGGTTTTAGCCATTAAAAATCGCAAATGAAACTCCATAGAGTGGCCATTCCCAATCACATTGTAACCATTTACTTGATAATCTCTATTGTACTGCGCTAATGTCGCTTGAAAACAACAGATAAATTGCGATTTTAAAAATTAATTTTCTTTCGTGTTTTCAATTTTCATGTAAAATATTTCGTACATTTAAAAGTTTTAAAAATTATTAACGGCTGTTACACTATTTATTTTAAGATCGAATACAGTTTTTCATTTTGAGTAAGAAAATGTCTTGAGGATGTTAATATCTGGGAACGGATCCAGCTACTAAGTATGCAAAGGTGGACAAGGACAATCGGTATAGATAAAGTATATTAAGGCGACCCTGAGGATCTGCTCCTGTTATTTATCATTTCCATTGAAAAAAGGATATCTCTGCTTTATATTTAACAAACTGATTGATTAGAATCCGAATTCGATAGCCGAAAATATTCAAATTATTTAGCTTTTATTAACTAGATGATAGATCAGAAAACAATAAAAAATAAAACACATCAACTTAATAGGAAATATATTGTTCTGATCTCTAGTACAATTAACTGATTATAAATGCTTGAATAATGACACATTATTTTAATTAATACAATATAAGTACTGTTTACGGTAAAATCTCATTTACATATACCTCAAAACGTTTACAGGCCAGAATTCCAACATAGAATCGTAAGAGCTATTAGTTAATATTATTCCATTAGTTAATTAAAGTTTATCATCTCTGAGGAAGACCTAAATCTTTCTAAAATATAATGAAATTCAAAGTGTGAGATCTTGAAAGAGAACTGAATGATTTGAAACATGCTCATGTCGTTAGCATATGTTTGTTGAATGGACTAAATTTTACCGTCAATGCCACGAAATCGGAGTTGAAACAAGTTGCTAAAAATAACATCAAATTCGTTCTAACTTATATAATATAATACATTATATGTTTTTAAAACAGTTAAGTTCGTCATGAGTTTCTTCGTAGGTATTTGAGGCTTAAATAAGAAAGAATACAAGATTAGTTTTGGAACATTCATATCAATTGTGCTCAAATGGAAAATGTTCAAAAACCTTCAATCTTACGATGACGATTGATATATAATTAACTCAAATATGCATAAGTAATTTATTTATTAATTAGCATACATTTATCCTCGGCAAATTATTAAAATCACATTAATTGATTAGTAAATAGAGGTTATTGAATCTGAATTATGATGAATTATTCAATAATTTCAACGCACATTATACAAAATTTCACGATAATATGATGGACACTGGATTCACGCTTTGGTCACATCCGCTCTTCTAATCGTACCATGCTTTTGCGTAGTTAACTATTTCGCGTTAACTACACAATATTGACGATGACCGCCTCCGACATTTTATATCATTTTTACTCTCATGACTAACTTGAAAAGAAGAGATCTTACCATCTTACTAAGTAAAAATCAATTTTATATTTAGATTATTCGCTAAATTCAGCCTTATGAGCTTTAATACCCATTATTGTTATTCTAATAAAAATCATATTATATTTTAGATGTTTAGTGTCGGCTAGTGAAAACGGATCATACCGTTGTTAATATTGACTGTAGTTAATATAATATACTTAATATAAATACTATGAAACGAATTTTTCAATTCTGTCAACGATTACCTGAATTAAAAAAAATATTTTTGATTTAAGTAATTGCATTTCTTCTTAAACGAATTCCAACAACTTCGTACCTTTTTTTTTTTTGACATAATTAAAAAGAGTTTTGAAGACTTCAAGATTTTTATCTACTTTGCTAAGATTGAGCCAGTATTAAGACTAAGGACAGTATCCAGATATATATAGATGATAATGATGATGACACTGTCGTAGCTTACCGGAGCCTGGAGGCAGACGTCATAGACAGGACACTGGAAGCGATAGGTGCTCTCCCTGGGGTGGCCTGGCAGGCAATGAGCGCTCGTCCGCCGTTCATGCGCCCTTCTCGCGCGCGGAATAATGCACTCCTAGCGTCAGATTTATGGCGGGTTGTTATCACTCCCCTCAGAGCTATTATAATAGCCATAGAGTTCCAAGTATGGTCCACCTTCTTCTAAGAAAGGATATAGCCTAGTCACCTTCTTCTGAGGAAGGATGAGAACCTATGATGACAGTGTTGTATAACGATTTAGATCTACAATTACTTGGTACACGCTCCGCTATCTATCTCTAACTCGAAGCGATTATTTAATAAGAAGTTAATAGCAAATATTTCAATCATCAAGGCAGAATATAACTGGAATGGATATTCGAAAACTGTATTAGTTTATATTCTAAACAGTATACTATCACATAGTCATTTTGTTAAATGAGTTCAAACAAAAATGACCAATATACAAGAGCTTTATCTACAATCTAATGAGACTCTGATGGAAGATAAATAATGCCGAAAGCGATCCATTTTCTTGCTAATGCCTTGATATACCTGTTTACGTTTGAGTCAGGTCGATTGTTGTAACTTGATGGCAGAGTATCTGGGATCACAGATTTAATCGGGTCCGCTTCTTGTATAAACTATTTCAAGGGATGTGCATTGAACAGCTGACTCAAACATTCTTTGTCGAACCAAGGTTTTGTTTCCACCTGGAACCTTATTAAAAGTTTTGTAATAGGATATATCTTTTGAGAGACTGATTCGTCACCTTAAATTGACACGGTATATCTATTTGGAGGAAAGTTATTGTTTTAATAAAAATTAATTTACTAATGGAAGAAAACAAATCCACCATTTGTATTATTCTTCTTCTTCTAACAATTTCATTTTTGCCTTACATTTTAAAACAATTTCAAGATTGTTAAAATTTTTTTGATTCTGTTTGCAAATACACATGTCTTATATAAAGTAGAATGCATATGATATGCTTAGCTTCCGATGCATTAATTGGGTGGATTAAAATTTATTTCGCGGCGGAAGAACGTCATGAATCTCAAACTTCCCACTATGGTTGATAACCGGAATAATCCTTTCTGTTTGCCTTAATGGGAATAGGAAAAGACGTTAATCACCAATTAAAAGAGAAAAAATAAATAAAAAGACTGAGAAAAATATAGCATTTTTTTTCTGTAATTACAGAAGGTGCATACAACGTTAA
The DNA here is from genome assembly GCA_948150685.1 of Rhaphigaster nebulosa. Lineage (NCBI taxonomy): Eukaryota > Metazoa > Arthropoda > Insecta > Hemiptera > Pentatomidae > Rhaphigaster > Rhaphigaster nebulosa. The sequence continues at coordinate 119,665 of CANUHP010000040.1, forward strand.
AAAGAAAAAAAAATAATAAGATTTTATTGTTCAATATAATTATTATATGCTATTAACCTCAAAATAAATATTACTTTTTCTGAAAAGTTCTCTTTTTCAGAGTGACAGAACACTCTAGCAGTGAAAAGAAAATTGATTGCGAGACTAAGGAAAAAACTAATTAAAATCTACTTGACCTAATTTTAAAGAATAAAATTACGGAAAGTTTTTCGATAAGTAATTCCGCTATATAGGATATACTACATATCTACAATTTATTGTTCATTTTGAATAGAAAGTAAAACATTTATAAGTCAAATGTAAAAAATAAGATTTAAGTTTCCTGTAAAACAAGAGGTTAAGTACTGTATTTTCTTATACAAGTTGAGTCTCTTAGGACATTGCGCCGGATTCGGGTTCATCAAATGTGATTTTAGTCTATTAAGATTGATTGTTTTGCTACTTAGTCACATTCATTGATTACAAAATACAGTGTTTCGTTTCCGATTAACAATTCACCATGTTGGAATATTTTTTATATTGCTTGAAAGATTTTATATGAAATCTCAAATTAGTTCGAATCCTATTATCCAGAACGGGAACGTTCACGCATTTGCAGAGAAGGATCAGCTATTCCGAGAACAGGAGAAACAGGAGCTGCGTATCACTGGGGCCTCCTCGAGGGACATCTTGCAGTCGGCGCTCCGCTAAGCAATTATGACGGAGAGATTGCCACAATGCAGCAGCCGCCACCCAACTTGAATTAATAAATACGAGTTTCCACACTAAAGGCAGTTTTCCCTGTCGATTCACAAGCAACCATCCGAAATCTGAAATGTTACGCTAAAACTGACTGCACTAGTGCTTTCGAGTGCAGGAATTCCAATGGTTTCCTAATAATGTTAACATATGTGGTAATGAAATAGCCGACGAATTAAAATTTTGTTTTTCAATAATAAAACCTTCAAACTTCTCAAATTTTTATTCATCTCACAACTCTTCAGACTATAATGGACATTCTCAAAATATTCATCTAAAAGCATGTAATCTATTTGATATACATCTCAGTACCATCATCATTTATATAAATCATCAATTTTTCTTTATATAGGATTAATCAACTTTATTTGTATGTAAATCTTATCTACTAATTATATTGTTTGATAATTAAATATTGTTTATTGTTATATTTACTGGTAAAACTCCAAAATTGTAACCCCAACATGAAGGACATCTAGATTTTTAGGACCTGGCTGATCTTAAAAATCTAGATCTCCGCCATTTTGGGGTTACGATTCTGGAGTTTTACCGAATAAAGGAAATTGTTAAAATAAAATACAGCAGAATCTCGATAATTCGTATGGTAAAGGGTTCGAAAGGTAAATATGATTTATCGAGATATCTAAATTATCGAGATTTCCAATAATCGGCGGTAAAAAATAGGAAATAACAAAATTAATACGAAATTGTATTAATATTAATGGAAATACAAACGATATAGTTAGATCAACAAAAAAATTTGGTTATTTTCTTATGGTGCAATCCTTGAAGACGGATCCCATCGATGGCTTCGTTAAGGATGTTCAGAGCAAAAAATACGTTTACACAAACATCCGATTTTGCTAAGAAATGATACACGTTGTAGATGTATTATTTCGCAATTTTAGAACTAATCGTTGGCACATCAATTTCTTCTTCATCTCCTTTTTTACGTTGTCAAGATTTTCTCTTCAGTTAGGATCCAAGCTACTGCTAAACCTTCGTCAAAATAGGCGAAATCTCGAAAAGTCATGGGAGTTCTTAATTTTGAGGTAAGTGGTTGATTTAGAGATTGCAGCTTAGAGGTTCTCCTTGGAGGCAAAAAAAAAAAGATAAACATCACTGAGCGATGTGGTACTGTTGTGGGCCGTACAGTTATCAATGATTAGTTGAAAATTTTCGCTGTTTTTTATTCCATATCTGTACCCATTCCTTGAAAATTTCACTTATGATAAATGCTTTTATGTTTGCACGATAGGCGTTCGGTAAAGTTTTTGTTTTTAAAGCACCTTGCATTCGCGGATTTTCCAGTCATGAGCGAACTTAATTTTTCAGATCAATCTATGTTTTCGGCTAACAGTATGGTTAAAGGTTTTTTTACACTTTTATTTAAAGCGAACTAAATAGAAAAAAAAAGGGTAAACCGACCGAAATTCATAGAAACGATTCCTCTCTCACTCACTCACTTCTCCTCTTGAAAAGATTAAGAGTTAACCAGATTTTTTATTTGAAAATTCGTATTATAAGGTGTTTGCATTACTTGGAAGTCAAAAATAAATACGAATTATCGGGGGAACCGGATTGCAGTGTTTTTATACGAAATAAAGGGAGACTTTCAAGAGACCAGAAAATCTATACGAATTACTGGGATATGAATTGCCGATATTCTACTGTAATATAGTTTAGCATATGGTGTGACCGATATATCGTTGTAAAATATCGATATCATCGATATATCAGAGGTTAAGATATCGGTTTTTCAACTCCGATATATCGATATATCGCGTGTCGATATTCCAACGCTACTCATGAGATGATTAAAAGAGATTAGTCTTTTTACGAATTGAGTTATGATTCGGGATAAATGAGCGGTACCTCTTTTCTAGGACTCACGATATTCACCCTCCATCTCTTTTACTGGCCTCAATCCTTCTAACTAGCCCCAATTAACCTAATCACTCAATATATAATAAGGAGCTTTTCTTCGAGAGTCGTTCTGATCTGGCTCCTGAAGGATATGTTTCGCTCATTACAAGCTCTCCATTAGAACATTTTGAAGTGACATCTAATTGGATGAGAAATGGGTGGTTTAAATCTCCATTAAGTATTGCTATGTTTCTGGCAAACTGCTTTTCTAAGGCAGCTGGGGGTTCCAGAAACCACATTTACTCAATTTAATGATCTAATTTAATTTCTTCTTTGCTCTTGTTTGCATCGGTTCCAGAAGGGAGCCGATCAATCAAACTATATTTTAACATAAAATGCTAGAGACCACAGACCCCCCTGCTATGGTCAATTAGCTTGGGATATTATAAATACCATTGGAGTCCTTTCCAAAGGTGTCGTGTTCACCATTTCATTTAATTAACTAGATGATGGCATGCAGGGTAAATAGAATGTTAGAGTTTATTACCGATCTTACTTTACGTTATTAATTACATTATTGGCTTAATAATTTCTAATCTAAATTACTCTCATTGTAAAAATCTACAGACTGTAACATATGTATTTGAGAATATTGGGAGAACTCTTGCTTATTTAAAATATTATCCTGATGCCACATAATATTATACATTGATGTACACAATGAATCAAAGGACTAGCACTTATCTTATAGTTAGAAGTTTCCGGGGCTCGATGGTATAGGCTTCTTTCTCCTGTGGGGGCCTCTAGCTCGAACTTCGTCTCTCGATGGACTGCCCCACTGTTCCCTCTGCGAACCTCCGTCTTCTGGCTTCTCTCAAGAACTACACTACTCTACATTTTCCCTAGAACTCCTCTTTATTTCTCTTTTTCCCGTCTCTTATACCGTTTTCCCCTTCTCCTTCTTGAAAAGATCAATTTTTCCCCACTCTCCTTTTGGGACATCTTATTGGCTGTCGCTGTAAGAATATTTTCAAAGGACTTGTAACCTTGGGCGGCAGATTTTATTACCATGTCGACCTGGCCTGTCTCTAGGTTTATGGTGCTCTTACTTTCGCTTATCTTAAGCGGCCTATTGGCGGTCTTAAACTGCACCCCTCCCCCCCCCACCGTTCCAGGTATAACGGCCGGGGGTCTTGTAAATATTTCTTTGTCCGTAACAGAAACTGGTTAATATTGATATAGAACCGGGTGGCATCTCTTTATTTATTCCTTATTTAATTACTATTACGAATCTTAATTATTTCCTTCAATCCCAGTATCCTCAATACATAAAAGTATATTTAAATCAAAATTGAAAGACTGTCTATAGTTTACGAACTTGAATTGCCATCGATATAGTTCGGATATACATAAATTGATTAAGACTGTTATTATTGATAAAGCTTTTAAGTACCTACTTTTAACTACTTACTATAAAAAAAAATCAAACAAAATTTATCACAGAAAAATCATGCCCTGGTTTGAGGAGGCTGTTGATGGAGCTTACACAGAAATGCTTTCAACTCGGCAGGCTTTACAAAAGAGTGCAAATAGAGAAGAAAAAGTTGGTCGAAAATCTGAAAATCCGGGAACCAGATCAAATTGAACAATACTGTCCTCAGAATAATATCTTATATCTTCTATTCGGAGAACACTATTGATATTTTTCCTGTGAAAAGCTCTCTTCTTTTTATTGTCGATATTCAATGCATTGTTAGATATAAAGAATGCCTACTTTTAAATAGAGAAAAGGATTCAGTAACAATCCTATATTCTGTTTTTTTAATATTTATTTTTATATCCTCTTTGCGGAGAGCCTTGGAGGGAAGGCCGTAGCTCATCATATTTTATCAACAGCAATTCAATTCCACTCCCTCCTCCCTAAAAGGGGGCAATTGATGGCCCCGCCCCTCTAAATAATTACTTTGTGCACCCGCAATTGCTAAATTCATATTAAATTCTCATCATCTTGTTTTTTTAAAAATCGCTTATAGCCTCTTGGCCGTCAAATATCCAAATGAGGTGTGTTATTACTGACACTGATTTTCATGGTCTCTTCATTCACTAAGTGATATGGTTAGTTATTTATACTTTAATGACAATTTTTCAACTCTTTACAAACTAGAAAAAAAGTTTATTATCTATACTATAGTTTATTATTTCAAAATAGTTATACCATAATTAGTTAACATAAATTGTGATATCATGCCCGTTTACAACAAAGAGTAAAATTTTTAAAATTTATATTGTTATTTGGAGAAAAATCAAATTTCCTATAATGTTTCCTAATTGGCGATTCCTATAATGTTTCCTAATTGGCGATTCCTATAATGTTTCCTAATTGGCGATTCCTATAATGTTTCCTAATTGGCGATTACGCCTTTTTCAAAAACGATGTCGAGTTACATTTTTTTTAATACTTTATATTTTCCTTCATCATTAATGACCGAGAAATGGGCGTATTAAACCTTTAATCTGCCGCCATTTCAAAACGAAATGGTGGATGGTAATTTCGAGTTCCGAGGATGACCCGTGACTTCGGTGCCGACTCTAGAAAAATTCGACCCTGTAGTCTCCGTGGGCGGTGAGTGGCCGCCTAGCGGATTTTTTATTATACGATTTTAGTATTCTACGTATCGTGTCACGTAAAACTTCAAATTTTTGGGGGAGTCAAATACGTTTTTTTTTCTTGGTCGATTAAAAAGGTTCATTATTGAAAATAGCAAGGAAAAACAAATTCCATATGAAATTTAGTCACTGTCCCTACCATTTTGCCTATCCCGGTATAATCGGGTGACACTATGTCTTAACACAATTATTTTAAGTATCCTCTCACTCTGTGGTGTCGAAGTTGAAGTCATTAAAATAAACCTCATCTCATCACCTTTACTCAGTTCGCCTAAAACTAACAATATATTCCCTTTTATATATTTTCATTTTTTTTTTATATTTCAAGGTGTATAACATATTCTTAGACGAAGGGATTAATTCCATATTATCCTTTTTCAACAAATTTTCTAGCTCCCTGTAAATGCATATGAAGTAATCAATAGTAAAACAAATGTTTTAGTGAAGGTTAGTTATGCAAAGGCTTTTTAGTAATTAATGGCTAAAAAGATATCGCCCTGGGACGTCCAAAATGTGGGGATAAAGGCAATTATAGAAGGAAACCTGTAGATTTCATTTATTATTTAAATTCTTTGATATGATTCCAACGGAAAAAAGTTATACTCGTTAATATTAGTTTAAAAAATCTTTATAAATGTAAGTTAAGATCGATATCGGTTGGTTCCAAAAAGTGTGCAGAAGATGTAAGATGTAGGAAGAAAATTTTAATTTTCAAAAGTGGACACTATCAGGACCAAGATTAATTTAGTTATTTCTTGAAAATGCATAATCAAAATCAGAATTAGGTTCTCGCTTAGAAGAGAGTAGATATGAAGTTGAGTTTTTCTCAAGAGACACCCGCCTCTTACGAAAACAGGTTGACGTAATGCCAGGTATTTTCGTTCCAAAATCGATGGAAGGGAAATAAAATACTCACTTGTGATCAGCATTTCTCCGCCTAACCAATGGTTATTTACCGGAAAATTTAGTAATTTAAGTAAGGTTTTAGTAATAAGTGTAGTAGTGTAGGTATAAACAATGGAGTTTATGAGCTACGTTATGTTTATAAACTCAGTGTCAAAATGTTAGACGCACTTCAAAAATTGTTATCCCTACCCTCCCATCTTTTCAAATTATCCGTAAAACAGTATTAAAATAATCTATCACTCACCTCAAGTTAATCAGCAGCCTGCTTGTATTTTGGTTCTCAAGCTAAAAATATATATATTTTTTTATTTTTCAAACTAAAGTTAAGGCCGGTCAAAATGTTAGATACGCTCCCTGGTAAAAATAAATAAAACTCATTTTATTACTTCGTGGCCTTTCCACCACCATTTATTAATTCAAAATTTCTGTTTGGTAATGAATCGTACAAGTGTTTGATTGTTTCTTGAGGCAATTGTTCCCATGAAGCCAGAATTGCAGATTTCAAATCCTCGATTGTTCCGAACTGTCTTGACTCAGAGTACACCCTTCTTGAAAGAGTTTTACAAACATTTTCGATAATGTTCAGGTCTGGGGAGACAGCAGGCCAGTCTAATTTGGCAATTTTGTTGCGAGTAAACCAGTTTTTAATCATTTTTGCTGAATGTATTGGAGCGTTATCTTGCTGGAAAACTGGTGTGCCTTCAGACACGTCATTATAAGTCAACTTTTGTTCCTCTAACAAATTTTTATATTCAGCTGAGTTTACTCTTGATGAAAGAAATACAAAATTTCCTTTCTGTTTGCAACCAATTGATGCCCAAACCATAACTTTTTCTCCTTCCATTTAACACCTTAATAAAATTGTGTCTTCTTTTCTTAATTCATGAAAATAATACGAAAATCCATCTGGCCCATCCAGATTGAATTTTTTTTCATCACTAAAGATGACTTTCTTCCACTCCTCAGTCCATGACATAACATTACGAGCAAATGTCATTCGGGCTAATTTGTGACGGGTAAAGCTGGCTTTCTTTTCAATTTTTTTCTAACTAAACTATTGTTTTTGACTTTTTTAATAATCTGTGGACATTCCTTAGTTTTGTTTGAACTCCAGCTTCCTCAGCAATCGCTCTTGCTGTTTTATAAGAGTTGGATGCGATTCGAAGAATATTCTGTTTCTTTCGTAATGTCAAAGCAGGGGGCCTCCCAGTTGAACGTTGGGTTCCATATGTCTCCCCGTGCCGAATAAACTTCGCGACAGATGAAAAACTCCGCTTGATTCTCCGCTGTATCCCTACAACTCATCCCGTCCTTATGGAGTGAAGAAATCAAACGGCGCTGTTCTTCGGAGAAACACTTATTTTTTCCCATAACTCACGTTCTTTTTAGGTCTATTTTGAAACCAATTCAACACTGCACTGAAGTAGAAAAGTTTTTTTAACGATTTCAACTCTAGAGGATTAAGAAAATAGTAGACAACAACAAGTGTGTCTATCATTTTGACGCACGTAAAATGTCAGTATTTACTGATATTGGATTTAAATAATCCTCAAGGTCTGAGAAGATTGTCCCCATTTCAATATCATAATTTATACTTTAAACTGTGCTTAAAAAAATAATATCAATCAAAAATAAAGAAAACATGAAAAGTTTTTTTAATTTTAATGGGCGTGTCTATTTTGACACAGAGTGTAGGTGTAAAGTTTAGAGTTTATGAGCTACGTTATATTGACAGATGAATGTTTATAGTTTAGAAGCTGCATTATGTTTACAGGTCTAAATTTTAGAGTTTTTGAGCTGCGTTATGTTTTCAGCACCGAAAATTTATTTTTGTGTTGTATTAATTTATACATTTTTTATTGGTCTTTGCGAGAAATTAGATGTGATGCAAGATGTGATACATGCAAAGAAGTCTTAAAAATATTGCTTAATAAAATACTTCGATTCTATTATCATTCAAATAAATATTTTGTTATTTTATTTTTTTCATACAACATGCCAGTTTTCTAACCTGGTAGTTAGAGTCTACCACGCACATATTATATTTACATGCCAATTATATTTACAGTTTGAATTAGTACAGCGAGACTTAGAATGTTATAGTTCATACTATATGCTGTAGCAACTCCTCTGAACTATCAGTATCACACCTAAATGGTTCTATGAGGAACGGAGCTTTCAGTTCTTGAGGATAAATGATTTAGACAACTTAAGCCTCGTGGCTTCCTGGAAGTGTCGTCATATTCCATTAAGTTTTAATACAATTCCATTTAATTTGCCAGATGTGGACAACTTTTTATAGTTTGTGTGTTATAATGAATTTTTTAATAAATTATGTCGTTTCCAAATTATAAAATAGTCTATACATCCAAACATTTATTGCATACATCATTTATTTCTAAAATGGCTACGATGATGCGTTAAGTGTATTATTTCAGTATTGTCTTAATATACAAAAAAAATTATAATAAAAAAAAATATTGAATGAAATTACTTGGTTCAAGTATTTAAAAAGCATTAAAGGACGGCCAGTCCTCTCCCTCCCCACTACAAAGGGGTGCATGCCCCAGTGTCCCGAATTGAACTCATCTCCGTTTCAATACAACCGGCGGGATTTTCGCCGGTAGGAATCCGACGAGGGAACCGTCCCTTTGGATGTTTGAAGTTCGATTTAGAACAGGAATTCGAATTTCGTGGATGTTTGCTAAAAGGAATTTTCAGAAGGATGCCGAGCCGGTGATTGGAAATATAATACCATTGCCAATTTTAAAACGGGCTGAGTGGTTCCTTTTGTTTGTACCTTTCAGTGTCCGAAGTGCTCTCACGCCCAGAAAGCAATGCAATTGATACCTGCACAGGTCGTCGGTATCAATGTCACCTCTAAGGTATCATTTGGGAAAAAAAAGCTTTACCAAAAAAAAAAATAATAATAATTTTTTTTTTTATACTTTTCAAATTTTCATCGATGAAATAACTGCACTTAATAACGCTTCTTACAATTTTAGCTATAGCTCTTTTTTTATTCAGTATTATATTATGTCTCAGCATTTAATACCAGACAATGGTATTAGTGAATAAAGGGTTAAGGGTTTATTAACACCATATTCACAGAGAATTAAAAACAAAAATGAAATAATATAAAGGAAAAAAACTTACAAAATATAAATTAAAGATAACATCTTTATATAAGGCATACTCATAAATAATATTTACAATCGGCCTGCCTCTCCCTCACCGATGGATTGAAATTAGCTATAGGTATTTAAAAATATCTATATAAAAAATTAATAAAGTCTCAGTGATGAAATTTCAATCACTTATTACAACACAATAAAAGAATGCTTTCTGAAAAGCCCCATTAAAAAGAATGTATTTAACTTTCAGGCCTGAAATTGTTTAGGGAAATAGTATACTATAAACAAAGTATCCAGAGAATAAAATTGAAGGTATCTTATTTTTATCTTTAATATGTTTAATCATAAAAGAGAAGTGTTTTATTTTGAAAACTTCAAAATTTACCAATTTCGTTTTGTTTATTAACTGGAGACCATTAGCTTGAAGCCTGAATACTTTTTATCATGTTTTTGTTTGAACCAACCTAATATCTTTAAAAACAAAAAAGCTTCACAGTTTAGCGCAAACCTTAAAAAATAGGCTGACACAATAATCCAAAATGAGCGCTAAAAAAAAAAACATCAAAAAGAGTAATGAATTCTTGTTTTCAACTCTTTGAATATAGTACAAACATTCGTAAAAAAAAACACAAAAAAAAATTTGTTAGCAACCATTGGTTGATTTGTTATGGTTTGAACCCGTTGGGCTTCCTTAGCAACGCAACAAACTGCTAAATATATCGGTAGGGCTTCCCTAGCAATGCAAGGAACAGCAATGTATATTGGCAGGACTTTCCAAGCAATGCAAGGAACAGCAATGTATATTGGCAGGACTTTGCAAGCAATGCAAGGAACAGCAATGTATATTGGCAAGACTTTCCAAGCAATGCAAGGAACAGCAATATATATTGGCAGGACTTTTCAAGCAATGCAAGGAACAGCAATATATATTGGCAAGACTTTCCAAGCAATGCAAGGAACAGCAATGTATATTGGCAGGACTTTCCAAGCAATGCAAGGAACAGCAATGTATATTGGCAGGACTTTCCAAGCAATGCAAGGAACAGCAATATATATTGGCAAGACTTTCCAAGCAATGGAAGGAACAGCAATGTATATTGGCAGGACTTTCCAAGCAATGCAAGGAACAGCAATATATATTGGCAGGACTTTCCAAGGTATGCAAGGAACAGCAATGTATATTGGCAGGACTTTCCAAGCAATGCAAGGAACAGCAATGTATATTGGCAGGACTTTCCAAGCAATGCAACAAAGAATAGGGCTAACCAAACAATGCAACATAAATGAAAACAAATGATCACAGATTAATGACATTCGATATGGTAACGAAAGGAACCCACAGTTAACTCACATTTTTCATATTAGCTTTATTAGAAGAATCTTTATAGGAACGGTCCGGAGTCTGTGTCGTGAAGGTTCAGTTCTGAGAACAGCTTTAAAGGAACGCTCCGCTAACTTGCATTATAAATAGGTATCATTTATTTTTATTTCGAAATAATATCCCTCAATTTTTTATTATTATTTTTGACAGAAGAAATAAAGGAAACCATTTTAGATATTTAATAAATTCTAATAGGATTTTTTTTCTAAATTAATTAGGAAATTTTTTGCAACCTTTCTTTCTGTTGGTAACGTTTAGTATCAATTATTTAACATTGTTAACGTTTCGGGACATTGATCCCCATCTTCAGAGCTAAAACAATATTTTTATATTACATCAAACATTTACTTTAAACAAATCCTTAGTTATAACATGTAAATATATTATAAAAATTATAGAATAATTTAATTTCAAATTTACCTTAAATTGGAAACCATTCTGTGTTTTATTGGCTCTTGGCTATAAATGTAAGAGGGCATATAAACAATTTTCCCACAATCCCAATCGCTAGCCCCTATTGTGGAGAGAATTCGCTGGCCGGGGCTGATAGGGTACTTCAATGGGCAGCCTGCATTCTGGTCTCTTTACCTTCGAAGGCCTCTCCTTCAGGTCTCGATGCCAATATTGCTTTATCTACGCTCATTTCTACAAGTCACTTCGCAATTATTGTATTTCTCCTAAATATTTATTTAATGTTCTGTCAGTCATTCAATACCACTACACCATTTGTTTTAATGGCTTTTACTTAATTAAAGAAAAGTGCTTCTAACAATGTATGAAATATTTAATCTTTAATTGTGATTTTCCCATCTCTTCAGGATATTTTTAAAATTAAATATAAAATTAAGCTATAACGAAATTTGTAAGATTTTTTTTTTTATGCAAGGTAATTTTCTCCTATCTAATGCTAATAGAACCCAGCTGGTATAAAAATAACTACGAAGGGAGAAAACTCCAATACTAAAGACTAGATTTAAAAATTAAATTTAAGGTCAAATTAATACTAGAAGTGGTGACTAAGTTGGATATATTTTTCTTGAAATGGAATAATGAGAAAAATATATTCATTTATGTTAATGAAAACAAGCTTGTTGTTTTCATTGTAGCAATAGTTGCTTATAAATTATTTCTTGTAACAGTTATAACCAAGATAAAATGTTTGATTTCCGTTTTTTTTTTTGTAATTGATTTATTTTTTTGTTTTTTTGTCAGGAATATATTATAAAATATATGCGTTATATTTGAAAATCTTAATCATACTTCATGCTCCAACGCTTTATTCACTGGTTTGCAAGTGCTAAATTGATCGTGGGCTGATGCATTATTAATTAATAAATTACAAGTACAAACGGGAAAAGTACAAGTGGAAATATTCGTTTTTAGAAATTACAGATTGCTTAAACATTTTTTTTAATTTAATATTTTTTAATACAACTATTTTAAATTTCATAGTGTTTCAACATTCCACAGTGTGTCATATGCGTAGTAAGTCATAGGTTCACTTGTACTTGTACTTCTCTACTTTATTAAGAAATAGGGCTTAGAAATAGAAAACGATATATTTTTTTAAAATTATTATTTAAAAATTAATTTCTCCTTAACTGAAATCGAAAAGTGAAGACCAGGCATACTTTATATAATTTTAAACTTTCATTCAGATATCGTCGGCGAAAGTGCGAAACCAATCAAATTTCATTAATTTATTTTTGCGTAAATTGCATACACTCCAATTAAGTGCTGATTTTTTTTCTACTGGATATTAAGGTATATCAATAATGCTAATGCCTATTATAAAATAAAACACCTCAATATGGTGAAAATTCCCTTTTTTTTTTCTGTTCTGAAATATTGGGAAATAATATATTTATGTCAATGGTAACTCACTGGTACTCTCTGAACCACCATTAGAAGCTAAGACGGAAGAGATGATTGTGCTGAGCAATGATTGGACACAACGGAGGGGGAGGGGGGGGAGATGCTCATCAGATGATATCAGCAGTCCAAAGTCCAAAGTGAAGCTTTGATCATCAAGTAGGCCCCACCTGCAGCTTACCTGCGCTTTGCAACTTCGTCTGGTAGTTGATTCTAACCACCTGATGTTACCCAGAAACTTTCAAGTTATCTTAAGGCCGTTATCACGACAAATTTAAGGAAGGCGATAAAAGCTTTTCAATGTAATTGGCAGGATGATATAACTGCATCAAGTTGGCGTTCCTATTAGTCTCAAGGCAACCAATGATAATTTTAGTTGATGATAGACATTCAAAGAAAATTGTGAATTCATTCACAGGAATACCGGCATAGTTTTATAAACATTAGTAAGAAATGATCAACAACTTAAAGGCGTCATGGAATGTAATATATATATATATATATATATATATATATATATATATATATATATATATTATATATATATATATATATATATATATATATTATAATATCCTCGTCAACAAGTGCAAAAAATCATTTGATCGGAAGCTCCTCCTGCTCAATAATTATCATCGTGATTTTATAATTAAAACCGAGCTTTAAAATCTTTGGCGTTGACAAAGAACATCGAAGCTGTTTCAAAGCTCGATCATTCGCTGGACCTATTGGGCCGAGAAGGGAATAAAGAAAGCTCGATCATTCGCTGGACCTATTGGGCCGAGAAGGGAATAAAGAAAGCTCGATCATTCGCTGGACCTATTGGGCCGAGAAGGGAATAAA